>JAFBJS010004258.1:27189-87104 GCA_016785265.1 Paraplagusia blochii
GGGCAGGAACGGTGCAGGCATGGGTAGAGACATCGTCGCCAATTTGTTATGTTTGCAATATGTAAAAAATAGGAAAATAACCCAGGAAGCAGGACAACTTGTAACAGTGTTTATTCGCCGAACTCTTCATCTCCAACTCCCGCACTTTTACCTTACACGTCATTCATCCTGTCTCTCTGTTTATTTCCCTGCCCCCAGCAATACTATGCCATCTAGTGGCAGACACAACACTGCCTGATACTCCTACTGATATATCACAGTCATACCAAAGTTATCACAGCACTTAGGGACGTCCATCCCTAAGTGCTGTCATCTTCGACAGCACACTCTCCTATCAGGTACACATTAACTTCATAACCCGCACAGCATACTTCCACCTCCGCAACATCAACAAACTCCGCCCCTCCCTCACCGCTCACACTGCTGCTGTCCTGGTCCATAGCCTCAATACTTCCCGCCTCGACTATTGCAACTCGCTCCTCTACTCGCTCCTTTGGCTCCCCCAAAAGTCCCTGCACAAACTACAACTAGTCCAAAATGCAACCGCCCGCATTATCACAAAGACCCCTTTTCACCATCACATCACCCCTGTCCTTCAGCACCTTCACTTGCTCCCAATTAAATGTCGTGTCCACTACAAACTTGTCCTGTTCACATACATGGCCATCCACAATCTTGCCCCCACCTATCAATCCGACCTCCTCCACATTAAATCCTCACTCGGTCTCTCCGTTCCTCTTACTCCATCCACCATTCTGTCCCACCTGCCCGCCTCAGCACTATGGAAGCCAGAGCATTCAGCCACTCTGCTCCCCATCTCTGGGAAACGCTCTACCACCTGATCTCAGAAATTGTGACTCTCTTCCCATGTTCAAAACACAACTCAAAGTGCACCTGTTCCAGACTGCTTACTCCCAATAACCTCCCTCCTGTTTTTTATGCTTTTGTCCCTTGTCTCTATTGTTTGTAGCTCTTTTTTGTAAAGTGACCTTGAGTGACTTGAAAGGTGCTTATAAATAAAATGTATTATTATTATTATTGTCCAACATCTTGATAAGCCAATATTATCCAAACACTTAATTGTTGATTCTGATATCAACCAATATTGATATAGACCTTTTAGTTATGTACTTAAATAGTCATTCATTTAACAAATACTGAATCAGTATAAGCTAAATAAATAAACTAAAGTACTGCCATATATCGACCTTCACTTTAATATATAGCCATTTATCCCCCAAACTATTTTTTGGCTTTTAATATCAAAAGAAAAAACTAAAACAATTCTACAGATTTAACATGATATTAGAGATGTCCTATGATATCAGTCAGACCAATATTAGCTGACTTATTAGCCTGATATTAGCATAATTTCCTCCGATAATTAAAATCCAATAACACAATCCCTGCTTTTTGCAGTGGCATATATTGGTATCAGACAATATTAGTATTGGAAATTTAACTGTTAGGACAATATCGGCAAAAATTAATATTATACAATTCTCAATATTATGATTATATTATGTAAGATCTGTAGCTGAAAATATTGGCTAACCGTTACTATGAGATATACCTGCTTAAATGTCAATCACACAGACATTCTTAGTCTGGTACAGTACCTGGATGTTGATACCCTTGACGAGAAGGGCGGGGTTCAGAGGAAGTCTACAGTTGCTGTTGAGGGCGAAGAACTGCTTCATTTCGTCCAGACTTTCTCTGAGGACGATCTATAACAGAACCTTTTAGCGGATGTGCTCACATCTCCATGTAAATCACGTCATCACCTGGTGATTCCTTCTCACCTGTCTGCTGGAGGGTGCAGCATCCCGGACCTTGTGAGCCACGTTGGTTAGGATTGAGACGAGCCAGCCTTGACGGTCAAACTCCTCCCTCAGGCCGCCACCCACACAACACAACAGAGCAGCTAGCATGTGCTGGTAGCGAGCACTAAATTGACTGTCTTGTAGGTTGTCCTTCAGCAACCTGGAAATAAGGAACAAATATTAGATGATGATTCAAGACCTGACAGAAATTGGAATATGTGTTGCCAGATAGTGGCAGATCCAAGTCTGGTTCCTGAACCACTAGGTCGCCACTACCCGAAAAAGCATGGAAAATGATGACAGAAAAAGGATGTGTAAACCCCTAAAAAGCACTAGGTCAAAAGAGAAAAAGAAATTGTTAACTTGTGGAGGGACTCACCAGAAGAGATAGTGTGCGACACGGATGTCTGCAATGGCTCGTCTCAGCAGGAAACGGACCAAGGAGCTGTCCAGGTAACACTCATATTTTAGGGCCTAAAACAGGACGAAGATTTTTTTGTGTAAAAATAATACATATAATTTATGTGTGGTTACATGAAGCTAATTTGAACCAGCATCTGGTTTGAATTAGCTGGTTTAACTGCTCGTGGATTTATTACATTTTAGCAAAATTCTCTGACACAGCGGTACTGAACTCCTAGGCCAAGGAATAGCATCAGCCCATAGGCCATAACCCATATCTCAGTCGAAACAATATTAAAAATATATATATGAAAGAACAGCTCTCGGTAGGACGTCTCACCTTCTGCCAAGTACTTAAATATTCTGTTCTGTCTGGTAACACATGTTACATTATGGCTAATGAAAACCGTCTGGCAGAATGAACATAAAAAAATATTTTTCTCAGGGGGGCGAAATGGGATCCAGAGAGGGTGTTACGTCTTGAGAAGAGGGAAAAGAGCCTTGTCTGCATGGAATGCAAAAACTAAAGAAAGCTGCTTTTAAAATATAATTCCAGGAGTCCTACTAAAATATAGATTTTTGTGACAGGTTGTTCCCACACAGAAAGCCTTGGCTACGTAGCACGTGGTAAACGGCCTTCTTATGAGGAAATCAAAACTGCTGGAGAGTTCTGCACTAAAAGATGAGACGATGTTATGTGGGCATTACTGAACATTTTTATACACAGTAGATTAACATATTAGACTTAGAAAATATAATTTTTACGCACATTGCAAGGTTTTTTATTTAGTTTAGTTTTTAGTCACCACTCATTAAAGCCTAGTGCACAAAAAAAAAAATCAAGGCAATTCCCACCATTGAGGGAAATGGCTGGCGACCACTGCTTTATGTCACTTTCTGTACAAACTTTACCTGGACCAACTGAGGAAGGAAGTCCAGCAACTCCAAATCAGAAATAGAGTCCATCCACTGGACAGCTGTCCTCCTGAGCTCCTGGTCAGGGAAGCTTAAACAAACATGATGGTGTCATAACAAGGCTTTACCGTTGACTTGTTTTGGACAGTGACATCTTACGAAGCATGTAGAAGTCCCAGGGCATCCAGATGACCAAGGCATGCCCACTGTCTGAGCAGGGCATAGATCTCAGGTAGACAGGTCCACTCCCAGCATGGGGCGCTGGCCAGGACCAGAGGCAGAGCTGCACTTTCCTTCTGACAGAAAGCTTTCTTCTCCCACAGGAGGCGCTTGTCCTCTGCAGTCAACCTGCCGATAACAGAAAAGGGTGAGGCTACAAACACATTAGCCTGCCAACAGGAGAAGCAGCTGTAGAGATTAAGGTTATGCTAGGCTAACAAACAGAATCACGTCAACCTGTGGGGAGCAGGCGCTGCTATGCCATGCTATGTTAGACTGTAGTTTATATACAAAGAGTGTATCTCTGTATCTCTAACCAGAAAAAGGACTTCTTGTGTAGGACATCCTGGAGCTTGAACTGAGTGGCGCTGTCGAGTCTGGAAAAGTCATATTGGGGACAAAAGTCTGCAGGAGGGGGAGTCGTGAACAAGACTTCAAAGGAGGAAGTTGGAAAGTCCACCTAGGATGGACACAGATAGGACAGTCAGGGAGACAGTGACTGACCATCAGATAGAAATAATGTTCCAAAACATGAATGTCAGGACAGGACAGGACATCAACAGGGGGTGCTGACATCTGTGTGTCTGTGTGTACCTGAACTATCACACTGTCCGGTTGGCTAAAGTTTGGCAAGCTTGTCCGAGCGTTTCCACTCCTGCCTGGAGTCGAAGGCCACAACCCCAGTAACTTCCTGCCACATGTCAGGACACTACACACACGCACACACACACAAACAAACGGAGGGGAAACAGGAAGTTGTCAGTGCAGTGGATTTAAGGAAAAGAGCGTAAGTGACAAAACAGGAGAATCAGCAACAACACTATAGTTCTTCCAAAGAAACATTAGAATTCATGATAAATACCAACGCAATACCTTTTTGGCAAATGGTGTGCGTTCTGGGGATAAACAACTGGATAGAAAACTGGAAGCCAATAGATGGCAGCATTGTAGCTCATTTTATAAATCTACTTTCAGGACGAAAGGCGAGCAAACTCCTTGTTATTGTGACATTATGATTCACACCAGTGCACACAAAGAAATGTGTAATTTGCATTTAACCATCACCAAAGTGACCAGCGGGCAGCATTGAGCACCTGGGGACTAGTGTGTGTGAGCGGTGCCATGTTTGGTGCACCTCAGTGATAACCTGGCTGGTGAACTCGGACAGAAAACCCTACGGACCCAAGTGTGCTAAAAAATATTAGCACACTGTTACGGTATCAGTTTATTATTGGAATTAGAAATAAATCTTTGGACAATATCGGCTAATGACAAAAAGGTAGTATTGGACATCCTGACTAGAAGGTATAACATGACTCACTGCCTGAAGTTGAAGAGCGACATGGTGACCCAGCCTAGGGTCTCAATGTTGCGACGCTGCTTCCCTTTCTCCCCCGCCTCTCCAGGTGGAAGCAGTGAGCTGGCGAACAAGGTGACGGTGAGCTGAGACTCTCGAGGCAGCTGGTTGATCTGCACCGGAAAACACACCCTGCAGGTGGAGAGCAAACCTGAAACACTGCTCTACAGTCCACAGTCAAGAAAACCATAGGTCCAACATCTGGCCCGGGAACCTACCTTTGATCCCACACCACCAGATGGAACAGGTACTTGCTGACTGATTGTTTGCTTGTGTGCTGTGGTGCACAGAGCTCAGCGCCTCCATGAGTTAAAGAGCATGACAGGAAGAAGCCCTCATAACTGATCAATCGGGGAGCAGGACAGCAATGATGTCAGGATGAGGACAGGCACGTGTAAATACATGTAACGTGTGTAACGCCGTTACCTGGCTGCCCAGGTGATGGGGATTCTGTGTGCAGCGTATACATTGAAGGAGAGCACGTTGGAAACCAGGCCCACCTCCTGCACCGGAGCAGAGTGACACAGACTCTGAGGCGTCGTGGTGTGGAAGTTTGCGTTGAACGTGCTGCAGTACAGCTCTACCAAGTCCAATATGGCTGCCGTCAGCTTTTCCACCACGTTTTCTAACAAACAAAACAATGTAGCGCCATGAGAGCAGAACCTAATCTGAGACTGAGGTTGGTCATGTGATTTTGTCCGACTAATGTACCTCGGTTCTCCCTGACTGCAAGTACTGATGCATCCTGGGAAATAGGAGAAATTCACAGACATTTGTAAGAACATGAACTCACCAGTTTGTGTCCTGTGAGTCACAATATGATTCTCACCTTTAAAACCTTTGGTTGTAGGCGGCAGGGACATGCTGGGAGCTGGCTGAGGGCTGAGGTCACGTCAGGAGTTTCCACAGAGGCCAATGAGCTGCAGAGAGCTTTCACTGATTGGACGAGGCGTTCCACGTGTAGTGGCAACTCGGCCTAAAGAGACACACGAGACAGACGTCAGGTTCTCTTCAGAAGGAAGTTCTTCTTCAGAACAGAAAGAGAGTCACCTCAGTGAGCAGGAAACACTCCGCCTCAGTATGGAATGTGTCTAACAGCAGCGTCAATGCCTCCCTGTAAGTCAATGGCAGAGATATTAGTTTACAGGTCTTGTACATTTTTTAGAATTTAGAAGTAACCCTAGTTGACAGTTGGTACAAACCAGTTGAACCAACTCATAGAGAGTATTGGTGATTTTAGCTCAGACCAAAGTCCATAGAAAAAAAATCAATGATTTCACTTTAGACCAGAGTCCATAGAGAAAACCAGTGATTTTAGTTCACACCAAATACAGTATGATAATATGATATGGTAGTGATCAAAAGTGATAGTGATCAAAGCTCAAACCAAAGTCCAACTAGGAAATCAATGATTTTAGCTCAGACTAAAATCCATAGAGTAAATCAGTGATTTTTTTAAGACAGTAGTGCATAGCAAAATAAGCAATTTTAGCTCAGACCAAAGACCAAAGGGAAAATCGATGATTTTAGCTCAGACCAAAGCTAATAGAGGGAATCAGTGATTTTAGATGTCCATGAGAAAATCCACACAAACCTGGTTACAGTCTGTTTTATCGGACGCTCCTGCAGGAGTATGCTGTGATTCATGGTGGACGCAGTGTCATCGTCTTCTTTCTGTTCAAAATAGTAAACTGTTCAGTTTATTTTAACATTTTTATGTTGGTGTCTGTGTGTCCACGTGAGTGTCAGACCGTTCTGGACAACTCCATGTTGATCTGTTGCCTCCTGATGAGGATCAGTTTGACATCCCAGTCAAACTTGAGACACTGCTGGACAAACTCCACAGCAGCCAGGGTCTGGGTGCTTGAAGACCGGGACACAAAAGACAGACAGTCAAACAATTTTTGTACCCTGGAGAGAACAGTTGGCTTCAAACTCCTCGACTGCCACCGTGTGGCAGCAGAGACAGCATCAGAGATGTCCAATTATAACAGTCCGACATTACCATAACACATGCAAATATCATTTTTGGCTCTAATGAAAACGCAATAACGCAAAGTGTTACCTGTGCCCTTATTTTGGATAAAATGGATGTGAATGAACGCGAAAGTCAGTAGGTGGCTCATTTTAGTAATTTATTTTAATAATCAGGGAATTGTATGTGCCAACAATTCATTGAGTGGTTTGTACATATTAATATAAATAATAGATAAATAATTAATAAAGCTGTTTTGGTTTTGTTGATGTCGGAATGGGAAACTAAGTGTAACTAAAATATCGATGTATGAAATCAGTTAATGCTGGACATACTTAGTTTTACACAGTAACAGTCTGAGGACAGTACAACAAACTGACAGTGTGCAGACAGTGGTACCAGGGGGAGCGTGAACAGCTGGAGGAACCAGATAAAACTGTTGGAATTTTACACATACACAGATGGACACCACATGTTCTCCAGAATTCACTCTTGTCAGTTCAATGATACTATTTAATCCCTTATTCAGACCAGTACGAACTCTGTCTAATCATAACTCTACTCCCTGTAGGTGGCTTGGGCCATTTTGTGTGTGCATCCAATGTGCAGTTATTTACTTGTTGAAGTACTCGTCCTGTCCGAGGACCTTCAGCAAGTAGCCGTCCACATCCAGGTGGTCCAGGTCCTGGTGAGCGTAGCAGAGCGTCTGGTAGATGAGCAGGTCCACTGTTGAAGAGCCTAGACCACAAACACACACTGTCATGACTTCTGACTGGACAAAGGCCACATCAAAATTCACAAGGAGCCATGCAGCTCTTACCATCACAGGTGAAGGTCAGAGGTTCTCTGAAGTGCTCACTGATGACGCTGACCTTCACGCTGATGCCCAGACCCTGATGCAGCTCTTCCTGACCCACAGATGGAGACCAGATGAAGCCAGAGTTCTTGGAAGGATCACTGAAGGGGTACGCTGAGCGCAGCCTGAGTGAGAAACAGAAGTCTTCTCAGCAGGATGTGCAGACACCAACTGTCTGTCTGTCTGTCTATCAGTCTGTGGTACATACACGTCCAGCATGTGGCAGAAAGCCGCAACTTCTTCATCTCTCTCCTCCGACACCTGGAACAGTTCATATCCAAACCCATTCATTCTGGAGCCCAAAGAAACCTGTCAGTCAAAACAGCCAACCAATAAGAGAGCAGCCAAAAATACAAATACAAATGACCAGACTTACCTGAGAAATTGAAGAACAAAAAACAATAAAGGTAAAGGTTGTTTGGAATTTTTTACACTTACAACTGAACAGTGTTGCAAGTTTTTCTGACTGAGTTGAATAAAGTTATACAATGACTATTTAGTAACTAAGTCCACTTAAATAAAAGAAGATAAAATAAAATAAAATCTATCTGGATTTGACCCTGAAGATATCTGGATATGTTGATCCTAAAGTACAGTATTAGAACAACACTGAATCTTCATATTAGTCTTACACTTGGTAAGAAAAAGTTAGATTCTCCTCACCTGGTCCGCAGAAACCCTCCGCTGGTTCTTGTTGCTTTTAAACACACTAACACGATTTCTAGGTGGAACCTGCGGTGGGAGAGTTTTACTTCGAGCCACAGGTTTCCCCGTTTGGGGCCCAAAAGACCTGCGGCCCCTGGGTAGACCATCACTGAGTGTGGGTGAGTTGCTGGTGATGTCATAGTCAAACTCTCCTGTCATCACTTTGGGTCGATCAGTGTCCGGTGTAAACAGGTTGATGTCCCGGGGTGAGGCAGAGCCCTGAGGTGACGCTGACAGATTCACTGACCCTGAAGGCTGGTGGATGGGGTTTCTGGGTGGGATGGCAGGAGGAACGTCATCCGGAAGAGACGAGAGGTCTTTGGAAAGAATTCCAGATCCAGATCCATTTAGGTCACTTTGGCCAGGGCCTGAATGGTCACTGACCTTACTGTGCCCAGGACTCTTTAAGATGTAGAGAGGGTCTTTGGTGGAGTGGCTCTGATGAGCCCTGGTCCGGGATGGAATAGGGGGAGGAATCAGAGGGTCTGCCAACTGGGTCAGGCCGGGGTCTGACCCAGACTGAAAACCCTCGGTTGAGGAGTTGGGGCTGCAGGACTGACCAGGGGTGGGGCTCAACCTGCTGGGGGGAGGCAAAGTCAGAGCTCCACTTCCTGTTTGGGCCTTATCCTGTTTGAGGCGAGAGAGGGCGTCGTATTCCATCTGCAGCGCCTCAGCCAGAACCAGTTCCCTTTGACTTAGGCCCAGAGACTCCAGGCAGCTCCAGCCACCGTCAACACTGTTGTCCTTCTGAGTATTGTGAGTCTGAGCCGACATGATGTGGAGCCGGTGTCCCCAGGTGGAGGGGGTGTACTAGAGAACGTAGCAAGAAAGGCACATAGACCTTTGAGCTGAGGATAGACAGAAAAAAAACAGTATGACAAACACAGCAGGTAGTATATTGGTCAATAAAATGTAGAGTAAAAGAAGATTAAAGTAAAAGAAAGAAAGAATATACAGTATAAGTATAAGCTTAAATATGTATCCAAATGTACATATATTCACACATATACATATTCATATATTTATTTATGTATATACTGTACATAAGGTTTTGACTTTAATCTTCTTTTGCTATAAATATATATAAATGTAATTGTATATATGTACATATAAGTAGATATACATACATATATGTTGGAATATATACATATACCTATATATGTTACAGAAAAAAAGTTGAGAAGAAGAAGATGAAATGAGAACTAAAAGAGAAAAAGTTGGCATGGGCAAATAATTTGATTTAGTTTGTAGAACACAGTTGTTCAGGTAAGGCCAAAAAAACAACAAGGGCGTACTGTGTTTGATGACGTCACCAGTTCACCTGTCTCAACAGGAACAGGTGATCGCGACGTCACATGTGGGCAGCAACAACAGGGATGAATGAGAATCTTGAGACAACAACAACATGAACATAACGTCATCAGACACGATCTAACGCTTCCTGAATTTGTTGGGATTTATAAACTTTACAAAAACACAAGTGCGCAGGCGCAAAAGCAGGTGAGAGACACAGAACCAGAACGATCAGATCAAAACATCAACAACCGTCTAATGAACTCAGTTCTCAGTAGAATCATCTAAAACAAAACCATGCTGTTTTGATTTAATATTATTCATAATAATGACTCGACTTCGGCGACGTCGTCGACGTGTCTTCTCTCGTTCAGCAGGGCTGTGGTACCAACACCATGTTTCAGACTAAATACCGAACCCGCATAAGGTCCTCGGTCAATCAAGGGGTGTGATACCGAAGCCGAACCCACCGGGCCCTGGACCTAACTGCACTGCTCCATCAGCTAGTCTCTTACAGAACTACGTCAAAGTCGGGACCAATATTTCCTTAAATCGTTGAGATTTTGACTGGGATTAGGTTTGACCTTCTTTCGCCATAATACCAGCGCTCAATCTGAAACAGACCCCATTCGCGATCTCAGACCGGGCTCAGAACACTGGTCAGAACCGAGCTGAAAAGCGACAAAGTCTGACCTGACTTGTCGGTTCTATGGTCGCCGGGGCTGGAGGGTGGGTGCCATTATCCCGTGGTTTACTTTCTCACGGATACCGTAAATATCCGGCGATCCAGTGTGGGTCCGAACGTGGGATTCTGTTCCGATAGGGTCCGTTCATCCAGGCAGTAGATGCTTTGAAAGTGGTGCCGCTGTATGTCTCTTGTCTGAAGGGTTGAAAAAGATACAAATCTCAGTTCTCTTCACAACGACCGTCCGTGTCTCTACACTGTTGTCCCCGGCAGCCGCCGTCAATGTGCCGGAAATTATAGCGACCACTTCCGGTCATTTATAGAGAGAAACAATAAAGTTTTAATAGCACTGTGTGAAATGGTCGTTACCTTGAGAACTGTCCACTCACCAGCACTGAAGTCCAGGAAGGGAATGAGAAAAGTAAAAATAAATAGTGTTTGGTAAACAGTGAATTAACTTATTTATAAAAATGAAATAATCAAATCAATGATCAGTGACTGATAGCCAGACAAAAAGCATAAGAAAGCAGTTTTTTATTATTATTTCTGTGTTGTCATACTGTGTAAACCTAAAGTAACAAATAAAAAAACACTAAATCTGGGTATGTCTGATATAATATGATATTATTGATATTGTATTGCCAATATCTGGTTGGCCAACACTTAATTTTCTATTTGCTCAGAGAAAACTTTCTATCAGAAAAAATCCGATTTGCGATCTTACCCATATAATGTAATTATGCTAGGCAATAACATTGGTTATTATAACTTATATTATCAAGCAATCCTGAATAAAAAAAAAAAACATTTTTAATGTCCCGACAATGTCTGGTGCGTTGGGAAAATAAGTATAACATATGCATTGCACCAATTATTAGCTCAATTGTCTTCAGGTAGATTATTTTTCAAAAAAAAAACAAAAAAACAGCACAACTCTGAGGTGTTATTTTCCAACCATCCAATGCTGGAGATGATATTAAACTGAGCTGTAAAACTGCCATTTAATGGCTTTTATTTTCTCATACAACGTTTTTCCCCGAAATTACTTGTAAAGCAAACACAGACAATTGTGTTGTTGGGTTTTCATTATTGGAGGCTGCCATCTTGTGACATTCAAGTTAATATATAATTGTTTTTTTTACAAAACTCTTTGAAGGTTACACAAGGTCACACATTGCAAAATTGGGGTTTTTTTTACTTTCTTTATTAGGAAAACACAATAACAATTCTCACAGATATTAAATACGTACGCTAATGTTGCACCGATAAGATTGATTTTTTGGACTTTCCTAATTAAATCATGACGTCATCAGTGATGTCATGAACGAGGCACATGTGACTGATTTAATTGTTTTTAAGGTTAGTCCAGTATCTGTTCGGTGACCAGGTGAGTCTAAGTAAACCAGTGATCCAGTGACTGATGTGTCTTCCTCAGTCTGCGTTGTTCCCAGTGTGTTTGACTCAGCGTCTTATGATTGGTTGTCTTAGTGTCTTCAGTGTCATGTGATTGTCTCTACATTAGATTGTCTCTTCTGGTCCAAAAAAAGAGAAATGTTCCTGTCAGTTCCTCCAGGGCAGGACTGAGGGTAAAGTTTTAGTTTCACTTCTACTTTTATCTCCTACTCGTTATTCATTTGTTACTTTTATTTCTGCGAAGCCACTGATTCTTTCCTCCAGTTTGTTGTCTGCAGACTTGACTCTGTCAAAGTCCCTCTTGACTTGTTCACCAGCCTCCTGAGTCTTCTGTAAACATTAAGAACAGTTTCTGTGCTGCTGCCCCCTCCCGGACAGTCCAGTTTCTACACCTCCTTCTCTTCCTTGCAAGATGTCCGCTTAAGTTTCTCTCTGACTTTGACGAATTCGGGGGCTTTCATATTTTCTTCATGCTCCTTCTGCTCTTGCTTCTCCATCTACAAACAAAAGTATAGACAGACAAGGTGAGTGAGAAAGGACATAAAGATTGGGTTCATGTCTATCTGGTCTTTCTATTGAGCAGAAAATTAATTCTTCTTACAATCTTCAGTGGCCCTCTTGGCAGCTTGTGCCATCCAAGGACACTGGTCAACACTGGTCATGGTAACGTGATTACATAAGGATGTTGGAATCTGTTGGTCACGGATTTTTCACTCTTAAGACAATTAGCAATCAGGCCCCATTATTGGCTTTGGGTGTGAGACTCATGTATTAAAATGTCCATGGGGGTTACGACAAGCAACTAACCCCTCACGGTCGATGATGTAATATGACCAAATATGTTTGGAATCCTGCTGATTTACCCACAAGCCCAATATTTCCTTGTCCATGTACAAGGTTGCACAATTGTGGCCATCACCTATTTTCCCTGTGTCTATGTCACTGAATGGGACAAGTTGCCAGGTAAATTAGTTTTCATTTGCCTTGCATTATTGTCATCGTGTCTCAGGGAGCAACTGTGAGGATCCGTGCATCTCCTACTATCAGCTTCCTGTTCCTCTTCCTCCTCTTTATTTATTACATTAAATTACATGACATCTGACGGACTCTTTTAGCCAAAGCAGTTCTGTCTACAAGAGTAAGACATGTCGTGTATAACTGTACAGTGTCAGTGTCCAATCGCACCCGATCATTGGATCGTACAGTGTGAGGACTCTGACAATAACTCATACAGTGTGAGCAGATTACACAATGTTTCAGCCTAAAGTACAGAGGACAGTATGTGTGGTCTACCTCCTCCAGTTTCCTGTGTCTCTTCTGGAGCTCCGCCTCCAGAGGTGAGATTTTCCTGTGAGCTTCCTCTTCCTGTTTCCTCTGTTTGATCAGCTGATCCCGTTTCCTGGACTCAAGGACTCTGTGCAGCTCTGGTTTTATCTCCACACTGACTCCGCCCGCTCTAGAAACATAGCCACAGAGACATAGAAGTTTTATGACTCCTGTGCTACGCAGCTTATAAATGTCTGTGACAATAAATTAACACCCGATTAAATCCTGATCCAAATGGCTGGCTTAACCAAAATATGCTCAATGCTTCAAACATGACAGACAAAGCTCTGGAGGATTGATTTATCATTATTATTATTATTATTATTTCTTTTTAAGATATTTTAAGATACAATGGATGGACAATGGATGGATACAATGGGTGAACAGTTGTCAATAAGTCATAAAATCACAACCCGCTGTATCTATGTTCATCCAGAGGGGGGCGGTATGTCTGTAGTGAATAACACCGCTGAGTCTTGTATCCTTTTGGAGTTCATTTTGTACAAATGATGTTTCATAAATAAATTCTGCTGATAAAGTCACAATTGCTCTGTTCCCGTATTTGTTAAATAGGGGGCAGTGTTACACTGAAGTTTTATACCATTCTGTCCAAATCTTGAATCTATGGAGAAAATCAGTGACTTCATTTCAAAAACCACGGTCCATTAAGAAAATCTTTGATTTTAACCCTCATCATCATCAAAACATTAATTATTTTTGCCTTGGACATATTTATTTTATTCTGTTAAAACATTGCATACATTCAGACAAATCTGGGCATATATGGTTCATGAGAAAGTTGTCATAAAATGTAAATAAAATTATTTTCTATATTGGAATTCTCTTTGGCTTATAAAGAGAAAATTCTTAGCTTTATATTTCATTAAATATGATGACTGCAATGGTGTAACCCTAACCCTCATACCTTCTGCAGCTGCTCAGCAGCTCTCGATGAAGCTCCTGGTGACTTCTGGAAGCTTTGACTGGATTCACCAGCTTCCTGGGTTTGATGAGGTCATCTTCCTCGTCCCCGTCCTTGTGGTCAGACTGGAGCGACAGAGATGGCCCGGTCAGGACACTCTGGCTCTGCTGCGGGTCCCTGAACCCTGAGGTTGCAGACATGTAGACAGAGCGGGGTGAGGCAGTGAGACAGAATCTGTGGACATGACTGTAGTTGTTCTAGTGATATGATGGCGGTAGTGGGTGTGTCCATGTACAAAAACATGGACTGTTTGTCCTCGTCAGCTGAATGAGAATGGACAGATGAATGTGGTCACCTGATCCCAGTGGTCAGAGATCAGATGTCCAGGTCTTGTTCTTCTTTCCGGCAGACTGGGCACAGTTATGTGCATCAGTGCTTTGGAAAATACATCACACAAAGAGAAAGCTGAGGCTCCACCCACTACTGTGTCACATGACAGGAAACATCAACAAGTTGCAGATGGGAGATTGACCTAAATGTGTCCCATCATCCCATCAGATGATGCTGATTGGTCAGTGTTGGATCAATAAGTTATCAATGACTCAACAGGACAGAGGACGAAGTCGTGTTTTCACATCCAGCACTAACCCAACCAGAGTCGCAGGACCAGAACCACAGCAGGACTGTCCCAAACACTCACAGTTGTGTAGGTCTACAGACCCAAAGTCAGATCATGGATCAGTCTGAGTCCTGGTCCTGGTTCTTACCAGACCTTCTCAGTGCCTCCTTCTCTGAGCTGCTACTTCCTCCCAAATCCATCTGCTCCTCTTCTGGTTTTGCTCCAGTCCTGATTCAGAGTTCAGATTCACTGTTGTGAGACCGTGGGAATCAGTGTGAGCAGCTGAAGTGGTAATACCCACGCCCCTCCTAGTCCTCCTCCTCCTCCCCCTCTTTTTCTTCCACCTCCTCCTCCTCCTCCTCCTTCTTGTTCTTTTGATGCTTCACTTTACTACTTGTGTCCTTCAACAGGCTCTCTTTTCCAACTCAAAAGCATGAGGACCAATACCTCTAACCCTCAGAGTTAAAGATCCAAACTGACTTGTGATATGAGAATCTTAAGATCCCGGAATGACCAGAGCTGAACTATTGGACCATGAGAAAAAGAAGTTGGAACCCTGGCAAAAATGATTCAAAACCAGATACTGGAAAAAAGTTTAGGGATGTCCGATAATATGGGGGGCCAATACCATCGATCCCATATAAGAATTATTATTTCATATCTGTAAGAATTATAATCCTTTTTTCCTGATTAATAGAAACCTGTTTAGGCAATGCCTTTCAGCAAATGATAAAAACGCAGAATATATTGGTGAATATCACTAGATGGCAGCATTGCAGCTCATTTAGACAGGTAAATAACACTAACAAAAACAATATCAACATATCAGTTATTGAAAAGAAGGTAACATGAGAAATTCCTAAAATTTAGACTTTTGACCCAGAATGGAGATACTATGACCTAATTTCTCAGACTCAGAACATTAACTTCAACAAGGATTGTGTAATCACTTACTCTTGTTATTTGTGTGTTTACCGTTGTGTGAACACCAGTGTGCGTCTGGATCTGGCTCTTGGTGCAAGTTGTACGATTTCTTAGAACAGAGAAAAAGTACAGAAAAACACATCTTAAACAAATCATTGACAGGATATTGAGGTGATAAAGTTAACCATCGACTCAGAACTCTTTAGACTAAAAAAAGCAGTGATTTTAGTACAGAGGTCACACAGTATCAGCTGCTTCACTACTGCCTCCTGTGGTTAGTTGGTATCACAGTTGTTAAAAAATTTCACTTTCCTGCCATTAAAATCATAGTTTTCTTCCTATAATGTATAAATCTAAATCATTAAAAAAAAGGTTTTATAAAGCTCCTTGGGGTGCTGCGGTTCATCCGGTTTTAGCACCAGGGGGCGCTCACGATAAGGTTCTTGAGTTCGTCATTCAACTAGACTGTCCCTTTAAGAGCCGTGCCCCTCCTGTTCTCTGTGACTGAATGGACTTTGTGTTGGTCTCCAGGAGACGCTTCATCAGGTTGAAACACTCTGACCTGACTGTCACACTGGGTCCCAAAGCAGAACCAAAGAATGAACCTTTGTTTCTTAATAATCCTGTTTAGATCGGAAAACTCTGCCCTCTGTTGGACAAAAGTAACAATACACCCCGGTCAAAGGGATTGATTAAAACTTGCTGTGGAGCATTACCAAATGCAGGACCAGGTGTAGTACCACATCTTTAGATTCTGTTCTTAGTAATAGGATCTTCCAGAACCAATTTAGAACTGTTTACAGACAGCAGGAAGTGATGTCACTAATGATGGTAACGTTCACGTTATAAAAACTAAAAACTCCCCAAAACATGACATTTACTAGTTCAAAAGACGAATAAGCTTTGAAGACGAATTGGTTCGGTTTTTGTCATAGACATAGAAATGTAATATAAAATAACTAAAAGGTAGTTAGCCACAATTTAGCCAAAAAAATAATAATTAATTAAAAAATACGACAATTTTAGAGGATACAAATTACCAAAAATAAAATCGCATGACATTGATTTAATTTCAGTGAAATTAACTGGGATATTACTGATCCAAAAATAAGAGTTTACACTGCTTGCTCCACCCTGATGACCACCTGCTGTGGATCACTGCACTGAAAATAGATCCGACTTCACACTGACCCCACCCACCCTGCTGTCACTGATGGTGAAAACAGACACACCCCAGATTCAACCCTCCTCCTCCTCAGTACTCTAGTGCTGGCCATTCTTCACATTCACTCAGTGGCCACTTCATTAGGTACAGTACACACAGACAGACTGCAGTCAGTAACACAGCTCACCAGTAACACAGTTGACTAGTGAAATATATGAATAGTAACCTACCTAACTAGTAACATACATTGACAAAGTATGTATGAATAATACAGTAACACAGCTTGCCAGTAACACATCTGATAAGTAATACATCTGACCAGTAACATATATAAACAATAATACTTCTGACCAATTCCAAATTTGACTATTGACACACCTCACCACAAACACGTCTGACCAATAATACAGATGAACAACTGATTAGTAAAACATATGAATAATAACCCACCCAACGTAACATACATGAACAAAAACACTGACTAGTAACTCATCTCACCAGTTATATATTTGACCAATAACCTCCCCAGACAGTAACACATATGAACAGTAACACTCTTGACCATTAATACACATGATCTGTTACTGGTCAGAAATTGATCTGTTGTTCTGTCTGTCCTGTTGGACTCAGTTCTTATAGACTGTCCTGTTGGACTCACCTTCTTCCCGTTCACTCCTCCCATTCCTCTTCTGGACCTGGTTCTGAAGCTCTAGTCCACTGGTCCTCTCCCTCCGTCCTTTTTTCTGAACTGTACCCCCACCTCCACTGTGTCCTGACAGGCCATACACTAGCATGTGTGTGTGCGCCACCTGTTCTCTGACTTTCTGCTGTGTGGAGTTTAGATCTCTGACTGGATTAATGTGATTGGAGGAGACAGAGATCAGGCTCAGACCACACTCTTAGACTCCATGCCTCGGTCTGCCTGTTCTGCTGTCACCTGTCAGTGCTGCCTCCTGTGGACAACATCTGTCAGAGCAGCAGAAGATGCAACGTTGACATCTTTAACAACATCTAGCAAACTGACAGGAAGGAAATTAAATTGAACAACAAACCAATTTATGAACATAATGTATTTTTTTTTTATTGATGAGTTTCACATCAATGTCACACGTTGATGTAACTTATTTACATTATAAATAAAAGATCAATGATCAATCATGGTGATCAGATGGGGACAAATCGAATGACTCTACAAATATGGCCTCCACAGGTTACTGAGAGATAGATGACTGCTACTGGTCTGTATGCGGCCGGGGCGCTGGGTCGTCCCCATGACTTGGCCCAGACATCTGCATGAAGAGCTCCCGCAACTCGGTGATGTCATCTTCCAGGGGGGTTGCAGAATGGTGGTCACGTTGCTCGATGAAATCCCACAGACGAACGTTGTTCATAAACTAAAAAAAAACCAAAACAAAACAAAAATAAATCAACAAAATGTAAAAAGAACACTACAGCATGGTGATGGTGGATGAGGTGTGAAGTCTGACCCGCACGCTGCCCTCGGCGCTCAGCTGTTTTCGTGGTCGTTCTGGTTCTGCTCTAGTTCCATCTGGAAGGGCGTGAAGATACAAGCACTTTCCTCCAAAAGGACAAGAACCTCGACCCTGGTCAAAGTACTTGCAGGCCTTTTTACTGTACACAGGAAATATGGTCGGTGATGTGTTAGTAGGGGTGTTGAAGTACCTAGCGAGCAGAGGTGGGCGGACTACTCACCCAACTCCAGATTTGAAGAGTTCGATTAGATGATCTTTATCTTCCTGGTCCTCGACCCAGTACATTGATGGGATGACGAACTCTGAGATGACTCTGCACTCAGGACAAGACCTGGAACCGGAGAGAACAAATAACATGAACCTTCTGACCCCAAAACAGCAGATTCAAGGGTGTCAATCTAGTCTTTAGAACTACACTATGGTTCCTCCCTCAGGCAATAGGTCATTTAAAGTTCTTAAATTATCTTAAAGTAATTTTGGGCATTGTCCTTAGCTTGAGACTTTAGAAGTAATTCTAGACACAGATCTGATCTTTTACAGGTCTTATCCTGGACCTGTTCCAGATCTGGTTCTGTTTTGGCCCTCATGGGCAAAGTCTATCAAACATGTATCCTAGATTAAATGTTCAAAGTTTTGATACCGGTCTAAGACCTGGTCCCTGACCTTCAGCTGGAACTACATTCTTAGGCCTTAGACATATAAAACCTCATGTCTGGACTCAGACTTTAGAATATGCCCCAGACCTTAGAGCAGGTCCCAGACATTAGAGCGTAAACAAACCTTAAAGTGGGACACAGACCATCGAGTAGGACAAGGACCTTAAAACGAGTCTCAGAATGTGACTCTGACCCTGGTTCCATTTAAGGGTCTGACATTAGACAAGGAGTAAGTCCTTAGGGAGGGACACAGAACTTTGGGTGGGACTCCGACCTTAAAATGGGATTTGGACCTGAGACACTAGAACAAGGACATGACGATGAGACCAAAAAACCCAAACTGGGACATAAACCTTAGACTGGGACTTAGATTTTAGACCACAACTCAGACCTTAGACTGGGACCCAGACCCTTGACAAAGACTAAGACCTTAGACTCAGATCTTGCTACAGAACCAGACATGCTTATTGTTGCAATTTATTCAGTACTGGTTAAAGACCTCAGATCTTGAGATTAGACATGATTCTGGACCTGGTATCAAACCTGGTCTGGACACTTACTTGATAATAACGTTGCTGAATGTCTTTGTGCAGCGCCACTTCCTGATGCAGGACAGACAGAAGGTGTGCGAGCAGGCAGACAGGATTCCAAAGCGACGCTCTGATGGGTTCATCTTCTGAACCACAACCTCCATACATATGGAACACACCTGGAAAAAAATAAAAATAAATAAAAAACCATGAAAAATCTGTATCCATGACTGGACAAATCTGTGACTCTCAACAGACTCACAACAATGACTCAACAAACTCACCTTGTCCTGACTAAGCTGAGCAGCAAAAGCTTTCTCCATGTCTGCCTCAAAGAGCAGGAGACACATCTAAAAAAGACAGACGGGTTGAAAACCCATTAACAACAAACTACTATTCGTTCTAAGTACTGTTGGTTTGTTGGATGTGTACTTATTTTACACTAGTACAGTATATACCTGTATCTGTATTCAGCATGACTAAAGATGTTACCTGTTGAAAGCTATTCATATAATCAAGCAACAGACAAGAAGAGAGCTTTGTGTGTCTGAGCACTAACCTTCTCGTGCAATCGTCTCTGTTCTGGGTTATGGGGGTGGAGCACCTGTCGCCCACAGACTTCACACAGGTCGCCATGGAGATACGTACAGTCACTGCCATAAAAACACTGTCCGGCAGCAGCATAGGGACACAGTGGAGGGAGAGACTCCTGTGAATCCCCAGCCACAGTAGGAGAGGCTGAAGACATGGATGAGAGGGATATGACATCATAATGACATCACACAGATTCCAGGCAAACCGAGGCCAATGAGAGTCAGGGCTAACCTTGTTGTTCCAGGTTCGTCCTGATGGCTTCAACATAGGACTGAGGCACAACCTGTACCTCTGACCTCACATTGTCGGTTACAGGTCTGGACTTTCGCTCTGAAGTGAGACCTGAGAGGGCAGAGATCAGTGAGACATGTCTGGTTCAGAGTGTTCATCATTTCTGGTTTTATCTTTGGCAGCTCTTTGGTAATTATTAAAATAAATATCCTGGAGATGGCTGGAACCCAGCCATCTAAACTGTAACTGAAAAAAGGCATCTTATATATTCTGTCTTTTCTACAGCAGACCATACAAAAGCCGAGACCATTGGTCTTTTTAATTTGTCCAACCAAACATGTCCAAATAATACTATTAACACTATGGATATAAGTAATAACCTTATGTTTATTCCAAACATTTTTCCAAACAATGGCAGAACAAATGCTAAAACCATTTAATGTTTTAGCCTTTATCCTTGTTGAGATAAATGCTCACTCACTCTGCTAATGACCGAGTCAAATTTCACTTTCCACTGTGGCCCGGGAGACATAATATTTACCCTTGTAAACACTGATCTCTCTTCTGTTGTGTTAGTTGAGATCTAAGGCTCAGCGCAGATGGCAATGATCCAAAAGTAGAGGAAAATATTATCTTTTTATATACTTTACAATCTTCAGCAGACGTGGGCAAATTAAGGCCCAGGGGAAATTACCCCCTGCTCTTAGAAACCCACACACCGGATGAGGAACAACTCGCAAAAAAACCCAAACTTGGGAAAAAAAATAATGTTTTTTTGAGAAATAATTTGAGAAATAATGTTTCCTTTTGCCCCATCTGGTTATTACTTACACTTGATCCATACCCATATCAACAAAAAGCTTAACAATAGAATGGCTAGGAGAGTGTTTGTCAACTGGACCAGTTTTCTATGGGTCACAGGCCAATTGTTGAGAACCACTGCTGTAGTGTTAGAGTGAGTGTGTGTGTGTCTCACTTCTGTCTCTCAGGACCAGGTTCTGTCGGGCTCCAACTCTGAGTGAAGCTTCTGCCATAGAACACCCTCCAGTCGGATTGGACGACCCTCCTCCACCTCCTCCTCCTCCTCCTGCCCCTCCTCCTCCCCCTCCTCCTTGTCCTCCTCCTCCTCCTCCTCCTCCGCCACTTTTATACGAAGGGGTGACATGATCATACCTGGACCAGACACAGAAAGTTATTTTAGTGATGGCACGTCAGTGTGTGTGTGTGTGTGTGTGTGTGTCACAGGTGTGCAAAGGAAATAAATCTATTTGCATCAGATTTGAGATTCAAGCTTTAAATGCTTTAGAATCAATGAGATTGGGGAGTATAAGGAAAGGAACGAAAACTCCCTGTCATTGTGACACTGTGCTTCACACTACTGCACATGATGCAATATCACCTGTGTATTTAACCTATCACCAAAGTGAAGAGTGGGCAGCTTTGCCCACTCTTCACTGCGGGGGATATATTTACCAAACACAGAAGCATGATCAGTCCTGAACATTTGGCCCAACTTCTGGTTCTAAAGATCAACTTGTTCCAGCCAGTATAAACTTTGGTAATAGTAAAATTTGTCCACCAGTGGATTATTTCAAGTATAGCTGTTTATGCATCACCTGAGCCATTTGTGTTTGTTTTTGTAGCACAGCACATTAAATTAAAATTAAAAAGTCACCAGTTTAAACTGTTATTCTATTATAGGATATATATATAAATATATATATCAACTTGGAAAAGTTGTTGATATGTATGTTGTTTACGTGAATACATTTGCAGATGTATGTACATTTACGAGATGTATGCACTGGTACACAGTATGTCCAGTTGCTCTCAAAGTAACTAATATTTGTATTGAATTACCCGGATGACTGAGAATCTACACAGACATGTCCTGTAAACATTTTTATTACATATTGTATTTATATTTGATATGGAATAAAATTTGGACATTTAAGAATCGTGTCTGTGTGTGTGTGTGTGTGTGTGTGTGTGTGTGTGTGTGTGTGTGTGTGTGTGTGTGTGTGTGTCTTACCGGCAGCGTTCTCCGTAGGCACAGACGCCCTTGAGGTAATACTTGCAGATTGTTGAAGGTTTGCTGTTGTTCAGGTCGTGAGAGAACATACAACGACTTCCTTCTCTGCATACGCCGTGAAGGTAGTACCTGAAACAGACAAACAGACCATTTACTACAGCAGATTCAGCACAGATAAATAGCTGATGTATCAAAACAATGACCAACCTAACCTGTGTGGTAAATAAACTGGAATCAAACCCAAGGACTGGGTCAGCAAATTAATATTAATTAACAATAGACACAATGATTTTAACTGTTCAGAACATTGGAGTCTGTGGAAATAGGTGAAGAATAGAGTGGAAGCAGGATAGGGCGGCTGGAAAAAAACGAGGCAGGAGTGATCTGTGAGAGAAGAGTGTCACCTAAGGTTAGGGTAAATGTTTACGGGACGGTTGTGAGACCTGCCATGATGGATGGATAAAAGACACTTGGAATAGGCAAAATCAGGAGGCAGAGCTGGAGGTGGCAGAGTTAAAGATTCTGAGATTCCCTTCAGGAGAGACAAGGAATCTCAGCTACTGTTTATGAATGGACTGAATGTCATCAACACTGGCGAGCAGTAACTCTTTCACTTCGTCTTCCACGGACAACGCTCTACGATGAAGCGACTCGACCCTGGAACAAATGCGGTCTTGAATATCGTGACATCTTAAGATATGTGAAATGATCGGTCTATGAATGGTCGCAGCCTCACAGACAGGTGGTCATGTGTGACCTGAGCCAGTTAGCTGAGAACATGTTGAACGGCTAAAAACATGAGCCGTGTGGTATCAACTCGACACAGACTTAGTTTGGATATTTGTCGGGAGTTAAAGCGGCTCAGCGGTTAGATAGGTGCGAAACACAGAGAAAGGGTCTCACCTGCAGGTCACCTGCTTCGTACTCATCTTTCTTGCTGGGGTTGAGCTAACGGCTACCAGCTAACAGCAGATAGCTGTGTGGTGACAGGCGGAGTGTCGCCGTCAGACGCCGCCGACAGAGAACGGCAGCTGCGGCTCGACGGTTCCTCTTTTCTGAGACTGGATCATTTCCACCGACTCTAATGTATTTCGACCACAGAAGGGTTGATGTGACATATTGAAATATTTTTTCTCTACAGTAATTTTAAAAATCTCATTAAAAAAGGTCTTCACCAATGATCAATGGTTGGTGAACACGTTGCCCGGGTTGCCATGGCTACCACAGTTTTTGGTTACGTCACTTAGGGGCTTCTTTTCTTTGTCGGAACGCAAAAAACGTTTCCAATGCGGAGGGTATGATATTGTCGAGAACAATTTACGAGGGTTTATGATGCTATGAATGACATAATCACATGACGCTGTTCATACATTGATATTTTTATGCATTACGTTTCTAATTGTTTTGTTCTTTTTGGCGTGTCCTTTTTAGGGGTTTCCACAGCAAATTATGCTTTTTCCATATCCCACTGTTCTCTCCATCCTTTGATTCCTACTACTTCCATGTCCTCCTTAACTGCATCCACCAATCTCCTTTGTGGCCATCCTCTTTGTCTCCTACCTGGTAGCTCCATCTCTAGGATCATTCTTCTAACAATGTATCCACTGTCCCTCTTCTGAATAAGCCCAAACCATCTCAATCTGGCTTTTTTCTGTAGCTTGTTCTCCAAACTTTCCTGTAGTGTTGTACCTCTATTGATCTCACTACTGAAATGTGGATTTATCACAACCAGTTGATCCCAGGCACCTGTGCTGCATAATGCAGTTAGAGCTGCCCAGCGCACTACTCTCAGGGCAGGTCCAAGGGTCACTTGTCCAGAATGGAGTCACGTGTCAAACAGCAGCCTACACCTGATAGGTTGAGTGTGGACACGTGGTGTCATCTAGCAGACTGAAACCTGACAACCAGGTGAGAAACAGAAGAAGAAGGAAAAGAGAGTGAGACAGAAAAGGATGAAAAGAAGTCAAAAACGAAGGAATAAAGAAAGGGTTATGATGAGGAAGTGAATGAAGAAAAAGGAGTAGGAACGTCTGGAAGGGAGTGAAGACGTGGCAGGAGGGGCAGAACAGCAGACTCGGAGTAAAAGGTGGAGGTGAGGACAGGCTGAAGAAATACTGGTAATTTTGTTAAAGAGCAGGAGTGAAAAGGCCGGGATGGAGCAAAATCTCATCAGACTGACTCACTGTCAGAAGAATATCTTCTGCTTTTTGGTGCCGGAGGAGTGTCCGAGCTGTGGAGAGGAGCTGAAAGGGAGCAGACTGCAGGAGGCGCCGGTTAGCCTCCCCTGTCCGTTCACCAACGGTCACAAAACCTCCTGCTGTCTCCTGATCGCACCTGCACACAACAACTTCAACAGGTCTGTCACCTTAAACTCAACCTGTGTGTGTGTCCAGATGGTCTATTGAGACGGGTCTATTGAGGCCGCATGGGATAAATGTATAAGTAACTTAAGAAGCCTATTGAACGAGGGGTGAAAGATTTTCCAGGAAAAAACCTTCCCAGTTGGCTATTGAAACACTTTTGCATTGTATTGTTTTTAAAAATTACGGCTGCATATGTCATCTGTGAAACGTTTCTTAACTCAGGACTTAACTGAAGACTGCTCCATAAAAAAAGTTCATTTAACTAGTCCACACCACAATCAATCAGTCCAAACAGTCTGGTGTCTTGTTTTCAGAGACTTCACTGGAACATCAGACCTCCACACTGGCATTTCCAACACTAAAGGTTCAACTTAAAAGTTCTGGAGTTCTTTGTAAATTATTTGCCCAGATCCTGGGTGTGACCCGAATTCCTCTTTGTACAGGCATTGTCTACAACTACACACAGACTGGGGTCCAGAAAGATCAGAGTGGGTGGGAGCGCAGTGTCAGCGTCCCTCTGGTCCGTCCTGACATGTTTCACCTGCTGGACCAGTGGGACCACTACCTGGACAGGTTCTCGGACGGACACATGTGGGACCCAGTGTGGCACAGGTACAGTCGGAGTCAATGTTGTGAAAGTCAGTTCAGACACTGGTCCACTAACTGGAACCCTCCATCTCTCCATCCAGTTTTCACGAGGATGAACACAACTGCTTTAGCTTCTGTCTGAACTTTGTCAATAGTGTCCTGTCAGCGGAGGGACATAGCACTCTGAGTAAAGACACGTTCACATACAACTTCATCCTCCCCCGGATGAGGAGGGTCTCCCAGTTTACCACGCTCTACCAGCATGTCCAGAAGGAGCAGTATTTTGTGGTGGACAGACATGAGGAAGAACAGGGGGACACTACAGAGGGAAAATAGGAATGTTTCAGTGTTTATTTACATATATATTTATATATATACTCTTCACCAAGGGGTAAGAGAGTCAACAAAGGATTGATGGAAAGAGGAGTGTTTGTAATAACCCATAAGTAACAAGGTCCAATAATCTTGTAATAATTCAGTGCAACGAACAACACCATAACACCACACAAGTGATATTAAATACAACCTGATTTACTAACCCTCCTAACTACTGATCCACTTAAATCCACTGAGCTGGTCCTACAGATCCAAACTGATGCTACTCATGTTTGTATTTGAGTTGTATTTTATTGTGTTCCAATTCCGATATCAACTTCAACATGAGACTTGTAATATTAATTTATTTATCTGACTAAATGATAATAAATATAAATAGCTCTTCTACTTATCTTTCTATAAAAGTACTGAGACGTATTAAAGAGTTAAAATCAATTTGTTATCGTTTAGGTAGGGTTAGGAGCAGGTTGGTTCATTGTTTATTATTATTTTTTTGTCCTTTTTATTTTATTATCATTCTATAACTGGTCCAACTATTTTAACTCTAATAATGTGTCTAGAAATATCAATGTTATTAGATAGTTAATAAACATTTGTTCAACTGTTAGTCGTTTTTCTTTTTTTTTCTTTTTTTCTTTTTTTATTTATACAAACACAGTAACACCCGGACATTTATTCTGTGACACAGCGCCGTCCGACAGCAAAATAAATCCGGGTTTGACTGAAACACAAGCACGCTGTCACTAAGTGGTTCAAGCTGTCTGTCTGTGTGTAACTGGGCCAGAACTTGGAGAGTTCTTACGGGAGTCCTGGTCCTGGTCCTCGTCCAAGACTGACCCAGGAATGCAGGCGGAGTTTCGAGCACCGCGGCGGAGGACTCGAGTGAAGGAGGAGTTCGAGTCTCCGTTGCCGCTGAGCTCCGGTGAGAGATCCGAGCTGCAGGCAGAGCTCATCAACCAACATGTGTTGGTTTGTCGGCCCGAGCACATCCAAAAGATTTACACCCAGGTCAGAATCTGAACGACGACAGAAGAGTCAGTGGATCCTAAGGCAGTAAAAAAAAATTCAAGTTATTAAAGAAGTTCTAAGAGGAGGGATGTCGACCAATATTATAGGACTGATATTAGCTTAATTAGTAATATCGTAAAGATACATATTCATTTTTCCCCCGATAATGAAAATTCAATAAAAATTCCCTGGGTTTTGTCAAATTTACTTGAATCACACCTAGGGGTTCTCAGCATATGCCTCAATTTTGGGGGGAAATCGTGGCACTTGTTGGTATCGGACAATGTTAAGTAAAATCGGATTATATTCAATATCGTCCAAACACTTTATTGCAGTCCAGTACCAATATCGATCAATACTTATAAAAGCTGTTGTTGGCTCCTAATATATTTCAGAACTCTATGCTTAACTTCGCATATTTGACTAAACCGTGGCGTGTGCTTTATGTTATAGAACATTTTGTTGTTGCTGGTCTGTGAAATGTGAAACGACTTACATTAAAAAAGAACGGGAAAGATTACAGATAGACATGGGGAAAAACAACAAATACTACTAATGTGAGTTTTTAATAACTTATCATTTTAGATGGGGTCTTCAATATATTGTTATTGGCAGAGGATACAAAATGGATAGCCTTTCAGGTCTCAGGGCATAATTCCAGTTCGGAATACTCCAGATTTTTATAAAAAAAAAAATCACCTATGTCAGATTCAATCTTTCCTCAGGGATATTTTGGGAAAGGCGTCCTGTCCAAAGCCAGACCAGACCACAGCATTTCTGATCGATGGGAGCGTGAGTAAATGCCTGATCTCTGACCCAACATTGCAGTTCTGGTCCAGCCTGGCAGTCGGCTGATGTCAGCTGTTTTCTCTCTTTTCAGATTATGAAGGTCTGCTTTTCCCTGTGATATCATCATCCAGGTCTGTGACATCTTGTTTTGTTCTTTCATCAATAATGACATTATTTTTCCGGTGATCACTGTTCCCCATTAAAAATGACTAAGAATATGTCGGGCTAGAACTACACTTGCTTGTCAGAAGAGAAGAAACCTGTTGGAGTGACATCAATTCCTGTTTATCACAAGGTACCAGGAGTTGCTTCAGTGGGCGCGAGCATCTCTGTCTGCTCAGGGTTTGGGCGACGAGGCCCTCAGTCAAACGATGGTCGATCTGTCTCAGCCTGTGCAGATTGAGGATGTGAGGAAGGAGATTGAGGATGAGGGAACAGGAGCAAACAGTGGAGGCGGTCTTAACACCAAGAGGCCCAGGTCAATGTCAGAAGATGATCCAAAGGCCAAGAGAAGCTGCAGGTAGAAGGTTCATGAAAGATCAGCTTTTCACAATAATAACACACTATGTGATAAAGACACAGTGTGGCACTGGTTAGGTTAGAGACAGTCAGCCTTTTTATTTGTATTTCTCTGCTAAAGCACAGTTATAGTAACATAGTCTCTCTTAAGCTTTTGGGAACACTAATTGTGAGTTTTAAATCATTTCTCATTTCAAGAATGCAGCCTGAGGTTCTGGACACCAGTCAAAGCTCGGACCTGGATATAGACTCAGATCCTGAACCTGACCACCATCGCAATCCTCTGTCTGTACCAGATACAGATTCTGATTCACAGCCTTTGGTCCCAGGTGCTGGTTTTGTCCTAGTGGTCTCTGAAGAGGAGGTAAGAGAGTGGTTTTTGAGTTCCGGTCCATTTCTATTAAAATTGAAGAGA
The DNA here is from genome assembly GCA_016785265.1 of Paraplagusia blochii. Classification (NCBI taxonomy): domain Eukaryota; kingdom Metazoa; phylum Chordata; class Actinopteri; order Pleuronectiformes; family Cynoglossidae; genus Paraplagusia; species Paraplagusia blochii. Next base: position 55,343 of record JAFBJS010004258.1, read on the forward strand.
CTTTAACTTTATTGTCACTACAGATGTCACAAGTAAAGGGCAATGAAATGCAGTATCTGATCTGACTCAATGATATCATTGTCTGTCTGTGTGTGCAGGTCAAGGAGCTGAGGCGGATTCCAATCTCAGTGACGGAGTATCTGCAGCTCAGTCTGGAGGAGGTAACACGATCTGAAGCGATTGTCTCAAAACTGCTGGAAACTCAAACCTGTCTGGCCAACTTTAGGTACTGATCTGTTCTGACCGTAACTTGTTGGTACTGGTCCGCTCCAACAACACCGTGATGATATATGAGTCAGGGCTGACTAGACAGTATTAGGTCCAGGCCAACCACACAGTCTGGTCTGACCATGTCAGTACTAGTCCGGTCCATCCTCACCACATCGGTACAGGCCTTTTATAACTGAACCATGTTGGTACCAACATGGTCCAACTGTCAGTACCAGTCCGGTCCTATCACACTTTGTCTGCAGCTGTCAGACTTGTCTCGTCCGACTGCACCACTCCAGTACCAGTCCTTTCTGATTATACCATATCTGCCTGGTCCAACTGCCCCACATCAGTACCAGTCTTGATGAAGTCAGTTGTCACCTCTTAACCCAGCTCTGGTCTCTTCTCATTTTCAGGCCTTCTTCCTAGTGTATGCGCTTGGCTGCCTGTCTGTCTCTCTGCACCAGGTAACTGTGTGCCCTTGTGTCTGTCTGTACTCCTTTGTGTGACCTGGTTGAATGATGTCATCACTGTGCTGTCTCATAAATGGTCAGGAGCCACTCTCAGTCCTCCAGCTGTGGAGAAAACTTCGATCCCAGCGTCCTGACTTTGTCGCTTTGTATGCGGCTTACCATTACCTGCGCTGCAAGGGGTGGGTCCCCAAAGGAGGGGGCGGGGCCAAGTATGGAGTTGATTTTAGTATGTCACACACACGTGAAAAGACACACATAGATACATACACATACTTTTAAATGTCACCTCAACTCTCATTACGTTTATATCTGCAGTGCTTTACAGGAAAGGTCCACCCTTCTACCACGCCAGGTAAGAACTGAGGCTTGAACTCACAGAACCATGTCTGATTCTGTAGAAGCCGGGTGTTAAATGTCTGAGTCAGACAAAAATTCTTTTGAAAACTTGATTCTCCATGTTCTCCCTTCTCTATTAATCTGTAATGGAGAATTTATTTATATGGAAACAAGCTTTAATTTTGCCCAAACATTGTATCTGGAACAACCAACTGGATCTAACCAAGGTTAATTGTATGAAGGGATGAGAAATTAAAGCAAAATAAAATACACATCAGTGGGTTTTGTTCTTAAGCCCAGCTTACACTGAGATTTCCGCCACTCAGTCATACAATGATTGGGCCCATTTTCTGGCTGAGTTGTGTGACTTACAAATCACCTCATGATTGGTTGTATGTAAATCGAACATCTTCAAAATCTGCTGATTTAGCTGTAATTTTCTTTTTCATCAAGCTGCCACACTGCACATACACGAACATAGAGGAGAAAAACATGTCAGCAACAGGCAGAATGGCAGAACTGGCAGAGACTTATATCCAAGGCAGTTCAGCTACAGGAGTCAGATGTTTCATTTATGGCCGTACAGTGTTATGTGTGTGGAGTCTTCATGCTGGGGTCAAGTTTTAGGGCCAGTTGTGGCCCGCAAGTCAATAAGTTTGCTCATATCTGCGCTAACACGTCAGTGGGTGAAGTGAGTTACCCAGCACTGGGTCTAATGAACATGATCGGTTATGGAGATTTGTTGAATGTCAAATGTCAATAGTAAACTCTACCAACCTGATGACATCATTCGATGCTGCTGATGTCACCATCTCCTGACAAGAGTCTGGGTTTCTATTTCTATTCTATTAACAGTGGATTAACAGTTGTTGTTGAGTGAAAGAGAACACACACACACACACTCTAACACACTCCTATTGACACGCCTGCAGTTACTCTGTGGTGGTGCAGCCTGTGAACTGTGAATTCAAGGGAACGGGGACACGTCCCTTCACGTGGCGTTCTCTTGCGGCTCTCAGCAGAATCACCGCCAACGTCTCAAAGGTAACAGACCATGTCACACAATCCTTGTCTGCACTGCACTGGATACTTGATACAAAGACGTCTGTGTGTGTCCGTGTGTGTGTATGTGTGTTTAGGAGCTGCTGTTTTGTTACGTTGTCTTTCCAGCCGACCTATCAGATGCTGAACTGGAGACGCCACTTTGTCTGAGCAGGCTAAAGGTTCAGGTACAGACTTACATACAAATGGTGCGCACTCGAACCCAGAGGAGGTAATGTAATCAGACTTTTGTTTTCTTCTTTATTACAGGAAGTGATTGTTTACCGGTGGATTTCATCCAGAGAGCGGGCCGATCAGGATGACATCTAAATATCTGTTTTTCTGATTGACATCTGCTGCGTAAAGAACCAAGCTCCACTGATCAGAGGACAATGATGATGATTTTTGTTTGCTTGTGATAACAAGCTATAGACAATTGGTAAATGAAAGAATGAATGGAAATTAAATACAAATTCATGTATGTATTGTACTTTTATTATTTGATGTATTATATTATTTGATTACCCGCATTTACAAATTTGATTTGTAAATGTGGGCTATACAAATAAAATTTGATTGATTGATATACGTGATGCTGTCAATAAAGTTCTAAAAACTACATGAATGGATTTCCAGAATTCATAAGTCCACCTATAGGGGCAGTACCGAAACTACAGGGATATGACCCGGTGTGTCCCTTCAAAAAAAGAGAAGAAGTCAACTTCCGGTGTGCGCCATTACCTATTGCTGGGAGACGACGTGCGGTCAACAATATATAAGAGAGCTTCAGCCGAGAGTGGCATTTATCAAAGACCCCGTTTTTAGAGCCAAGAATACCGAAGGTAAAAGCAACCACCAGAGCTCAGAACAGTCATAATCATTGTTGGTTTTCCTGCGATGCGACATCCATTCAGTCCGATTAGCAGTTAGCGCTTCACGACTAACTCACTTGAAGCTCTCTCGTGTTTTTTCTAACTATATGTAATTGTTATTTCATACTTACAAAATAATAAATTCATTTAAAGTTTAATATCAATGTTAACGACTAAGAAAGCCAAGTTGGCATTCCGTGAATGCGCACTCTAAACTACAAGTGTATTTCAAATGGTTTCTACTGTGAGAAGGATTTTTTGCATAATTATATCAGGTCCTGCTCTCATTTGACTTCGTATGTTGTCACAAATCGATCATGGAGGTGATGTGATGTGCAGGGAGTCTTATGACTCGTATTTCGTGTCTATTCAGAGCAGCAGAAACGCAGTACGCAGCACCGGATATCGAAAGATGACAGACGACCTGGATATTGAAGCGATGTTGGAGGCTCCGTACAGGAAGGTGAGCTGCTCGGTACTGTTGGTGTTTAAAACACAAGACTCTGCTGCTCCCCTCATTGTGAATGTTTCTTGCAGTCATGATAATAATAATAAAAAAGCATCATCCTGGGCGAATATTAGGTAGAGAGAACTTTAATAATTTCGTAATTAAATACTTTCCTTGTTTTTAAATGACCCATTCAACTGACTATTACACAAATCTAGTTGTTGTGTACAGTGTGGCCCCTGGATACAAGTTTAACCCATTTCATAGCCGCACTCTTGTGGCAACTCACTCATATCTAGATTAAAGTTTCCCCATTAAAATATCTTAAATGTAGAAAGATGAATTACCATTGCCCCCAGAAATATGCTACTTATTAACTAAACTAACCCCCCATTTAAAAATCCAAAATATTTACCAAAACAAATTTATTGATAATATAAAATAGTTGAAGCAAATAAAGACATGCATCCATCCATCCACCTTCTGTCCACTTCAACCCAGGCCTGGTCGTAGAGGCAACAGTCAGTAAAGATGCCCAGACGTCCTTCTCCTAAGACTCTTCATGGGCTCCTCTAGTTGAATCTGAAAGCATTTCCAGACCATCTGAGCAACATAGTCGCTCCATTTAGGAGTAACTAGGTCTCCTCCAAGTTGGACAGGATTATCACCTCTAGCAGGACAGCCAGCCAGTTGACTCCTTTCCTCTAAGCTCCTCACCCCTCGGGAGTGCCCTTCCAACCTGTAAAGAACCATCATTTTGACAGCTTGTACCTGGGATGTATTTACAAAAATGGGTAAAACCCACGACCCCGGACGCTAGGATAGAACTGGGACCGAAGGCTGGATATTGATGATTGAAAGAGAGAAACATGTAAAATGGCCAGGGATACACAGTGAGCAAGACAGCACAAAATGTTGAAAAAAGTAGCACAGTTGAGCTCTTGAAATTGCATGTTTCCTTTTATTATGGGGAAAATCTTGTAAATGTTCCTCAATTGTAACGTGGACATCTCATTTGTAGGGGAGCTGGTATCTAGGGGCTCCACTGTATCTAGAGTTTTCATCTTTAAATATTTAAAATAACCCCCTAAAAAAGGATTTGACACGGCAGTGTGTGAGGGGATTCTTTGTGAGCAGCAGAGTCCAGCTGTTAATGGATGTTGTTGATGATGTTGATATTAATGGCCTCCCGTCACAGACTGTCATGAATAAATGCACATCTATCTCTCTTTGTAGACTTGCCTAACGATTTCTCACCTCTACTCCCCTGAATCCAGTGTGATCTGTCACAAACTTGAAGGTAGTAAAAAAAAAGCCCCCATCATGCATTGCTGTACTGTGGTTTTCCCATGGTAACATGACTGTGGTCCCCACAATCCCCTTTTTGAGTCATCACAGGAGGATCATGGGCAAGAAAACTGTCACACTGGAGAGTTAGCCCTTAGTTTAGCACAAGCCCGGAAGCAGACACAGTTCAACAAGAGACAATAAGGCATCCCTGGTCCCCTTTACAGCTTGGGACTGACATCTGACCCCAAGCTCTCTCGCCCACACTGACACAGACATTCTGAGACCAACTGACTCAGACTGACCTCTTGATCCAAGCCCCTTACAGAAATATCTTTTAAGTGTCATTCATAAAAATGTTTGTACTCTCTTTTTCTGCTTCCCCCTCCTCCCACTCCACACCCACATGTTGCGTCTTCGCCCTCATGCTGTTCTCTGTCGACTTCGACAGGATGACGACAAGAGCCCAAGTCCCAACAAGGCGGAAGATCATATCAAGAGGTGACGTATGGCTGTGACTGCATCTACACTGTACTATGTTGGCTATTGTCTAGTAGCTTGATTTCTGATTCTGATTCTCAAAACTGACATGAATGTCTAAGCCTTTTTTTTTTTATTCGACTATCGGGGGGAAAACATAATTATCATACCAATACTATATATTTATGCTGATATCAATTGGCTAATTAAACTGTAGTTGCACCTAATGTGTTCGCGCCATGGAATGGTCATTATGTTGTAGCAGATAAAACCCCTTTATAAAATTAATTGTTGTAAGAAATAGCCAGATGGGCCTAAAGGAAACATTTTTTCTCTGCGGCCCGGCACCAATTCACCCACTGAACAGTACCAGGCCCCGGCCAAATGGTTGGGAACCACTGCACTAATGTATTCATCTGTAGCTCAGGCATGGACAAACTAAGGCCTGGGGTCCAATCGTGCCTTTTAAGTTATGTAATCTGGCCTGCAAAAGTTCAAAGTCCAAATTAGCCAAACGTCCGCCATTCCTTGCAATGCCCATCTTGTGTTTATACATGAAAGGATAAAATCAATTGTGTCCAACAGAAGGAAACGCAGCAAGAGTCGAGACAGGAAGAAGAGCCGCAGCCGAGAGCGCAAGCCCAGCCGCAGCAGAGAGCGCAAACGCAGCCGTGACAAGAGAAAGAGCCGAAGTCGCAGCCGCGACAGACGTAGGAGTCGCAGCCGGGAACGTCGACGCAGTCACAGTCGAGAAAGAGGAGGGCGCTACAGAGACCAGCAAAAGCAGTCAGTTCACCACCTGTAACACTGCCACCTTGTGTTAAATTAATTTTATAGTCACTGATAATTTATTCTATCTACATCATCCATAACACTTTAGCTAAACCATGACAGAATCACAGCAGTCATTAGTTATTATATTCTCTGTCTGACAAGGTTGGAATGAGTTCATAAGAGGGTCAACACAAGAAGGGTTGAGGACAGAACAATGGAAGCCAGATTAGAATGGTTTGGACATGTTCACACTAGGGACAGTGGGTACATTGGTAGAAGAATAATCCTAGAGATTAAGCTAGCAGGTAGGAGACAAAGAGGAGATTGATAGATGCATAATACAAGCCTTATTTCCTAAAAAAATAGACAAACCTTTTTTACTTAAAATGTGTAATTAGAATATGAAATTGTCCCATAGCAGAAGATTTATTCATCATGAAAATCAAAAAGAAATATTGTAGCCTGGCAGATAATAGATGGATCAGAGACACTACCAATAGGCAGAAGAAAGGAGTCCAGAGCTGGAGGTGGAAGAGTAAAAGATGCTGAGATTCTCTTTAGGAGAGACAAGGAGGGACGGGATTAGGAATGGGTCATTAGAGGGACAACAGAGGCATAAAGAGAAAATGCTAGAGAAGGAAAATTGAGATGGTTTGGACATGTTCAGAGGAGGGACAGTGGTCCTAGAGATGGAGCTACTAGGTAGACAAAAAGAAAGAAAAAGAGGAGATTGATGGATGCAGTGAGGGAGGACATGCAGGTGTGTGGGGTCAGAACAGAATATTTAGAGAACAGGGAAAAAAGAATGGAAAGAAATAGAAAAATTGTTTTTAAAATAGTTTTTAGTGGTAACAGACACGCCGTCATGTGATTATGAATGTTCAGTGTTACCCAGTTCATCCCTGACATAAATGTGTCACTGCTCTCCATGCAGTCGTCGCAAGTCCAGGAGTAAAAGTCCAATCAGAAAGGAGAAAAGTCCGGTCAGGTAAGTCAAAGAAGAAACTGAGCATGTGATGTCTTAAGGACAATGTAATAATGATGTTGTAATGCTGTCATCCAGACTGGAGCCTGCAGATAACCTTTCTCCAGAAGAGCGGGATGCTCGCACTGTCTTCTGTATGCAGCTTGCAGCCAGGATACGACCTCGAGACCTGGAAGATTTCTTCTCCGCCGTGGGCAAGGTAACATACCGACATGTGACGCGGTCACCTTGGCAAACTGAAAACGCTAACTGCTGACATTATGTGTACAGGTGCGGGACGTTCGAATGATCTCTGACAGGAACTCCCGCAGGTCGAAGGGCATTGCCTATATTGAGTTTGTTGATGCCACGTCTGTTCCTCTGGCAATTGGACTGACGGGGCAAAGGCTGCTGGGAGTTCCTATCATTGTTCAAGCCTCCCAGGTACACAAACACACACACACACATACGTACTTACACACAGAACAGTCTGTTTCTTGCGGTGACAAAGACGTTGTGTCTCTAGGCAGAAAAAAACAGGGCTGCAGCTGCAGCTAACAACCTGCAGAGGGGGTTGACGGGTCCAATGAGGTTGTATGTGGGCTCACTGCACTTCAACATCACTGAGGAGATGTTAAGAGGAATCTTCGAACCCTTTGGACGGGTCAGTGTCGCATTCATTCTCTCTGTCTCCACCTCTGACACACACAGATGTGTAACAGTTTGGTGTTGGTGTGTGTTTCAGATTGAAAGCATCCAGTTGATGATGGACAGTGAGACCGGACGTTCTAAAGGCTACGGTTTCATCACAGTGAGTAAGCTGTACATGTAACTGTGACACAGGTGTTAGCTAACAGTCAGACAAAGAAAAAACAGAAAATCTGAACCAAGTTTTTAAATCAACACTAGTGACAGTCTTTCAGAGTGAAGTTTGACTAAACATTTTCTCTTATATTTACCACCATCACCGTCTTTGGCTTTTTTTTTTCATGTCTATACACTGTAAACTCAGTGGAAGTTCGACTCTTCATCTCTTTCAGCTGAGCTCTATCTTAGTTTTCAGATGCAGAGTGTGCAAAAAAGGCTTTGGAGCAGTTGAATGGTTTTGAACTTGCGGGCAGGCCAATGAAGGTGGGTCACGTAACCGAGCGAACCGATGCTTCTTCAGCATCTTCCTTCCTCGACAACGATGAGCTGGAACGCACTGGCATCGACTTGGGAACCACAGGGAGACTGCAGCTCATGGCCCGCCTTGCTGAGGGTGCGACCTTAGTTCTCTCTGCCCTTCTGTCTCCTAGACTGAACAACATCCTCTCTGTACTCCACCCTGACTCTCCACTGTCTGTCCATCTCTATAGGTACAGGTCTTCAGATTCCTCCGGCTGCTCAACAGGCTCTCCAGATGAGTGGAGCTATCGCTATAGGAGCCATGGCTGCAGTCTCAGGTACTAACAAACAGGCTGACGACAAATGACAACAATAGACAGGCTGACAGTAAATGGCAATCAAACAGAAGAAGGGATGTCCGATATTTTCTGCCAATATCCAATTTTAATGTCGAAACACATACTTTTCTAATACTAATACAAAACTGAAGTAAACATCTCAGAACACTGTGTTTGATTCCAGGACATTAGCAAAACTCAGGGATTATGTTATCAGGTGAATATGCTGATATTGAGCGAATACTATCAGTAGATATGTATTTTCGGACTTTACGACACAGAAGTTGATGACAGGCATACGCGATCACTGGCACAATGACAGACTGATGTCAGTCCATGTAACACCGTAGACTCATGACATTGTGGCTGTTTAGTGAGTAGAAGTGCAGACCAGAAAAGTCACTCAACGTGTCCCACAATTTCCCATTCAACATTATAACATTCTAAGCTGGATTTTACCATTATTAGATTTGTCTTGTGTATGACGATGAAAATGTTTGGGGGATACACAGCTGTATGTACAAATGAATGTCTCTAGATGGCAGCATTGTAGCTCCTTCATTATGTAGTAGCATTTGGATCATATCAAACATCGGCAGCCAGTTTATAATTTTGTGAGCGTATAAATAATAAGTGAGTAACGAGAAGGTGACAACACACTGTTAATTTGTGTGCATGTTTCACAGCTGCCATGAATCCCGCTCTGAACATAAACACAGCCATGAACCTCCCATCTCAGCCACTGGCAACTCACTGCTTCCAATTGAGCAACATGTTCAGCCCCAACAGGTAACTTGTCTGTCTGTCTGTACGCACTCGTCTGTCTTTACACTGCTTCATCTAAGTTCTGGTTTTACATCGCTAACCTTTCTCTTTCGTCTTCCTCAGTGACCTACCACCTGGTTGGGAAGTGGACATCCAACATGATGTCATCGAGGAGTGCAACAAACACGGAGGAGTTGTACACATCTATGTGGACAAGAACTCTGAGGTACTGATTACACCTGTAAGACTGTGACCTCACGTCTCTGACTGCTCTGAGCTCTGATCTTTGTCTTAACAGGGAAACGTCTATGTCAAGTGTCCTTCCATTCCTGTTGCCATGGCGGCTGTCAACACACTCCACGGACGTTACTTTGCTGGTAAGATGTCTCGCTAGTTGAAACCAGCTGTGTTTGTCCAATAAAACAGCAATCCTCATGATGATGTCACCTGTGGTTTTTAGGTAAAATGATCACGGCGGCATTCGTCCCTCTGCCAACCTATCACAACCTGTTCCCAGAGTCGGTAACTGCCACTCAGCTGCTCGCTTTGCCTCCTCGTCGTTGAACCGCCATGGATGCCTCCCTTTATGCCATTGGACACTGTGCGACAGATCAACCTTATTTCCTTTGGTTCCCTGTTGCAGACCAGTTTTTCATTGTAATGTCTGAATTTTTTTTTTTTTTTTTTTTACCCTGCCCCCACAAGCGACCAATGATTGAGCTCCATGAGCTGAGAGGAGGCAGGCTGATGGGGCTGATATTTAAGTCTTTCAATTGCACACAGATTGCTTTTTTGATCTTGCTTTTTTTTTTTGTAAAAACTTAAATAAATTTTATTTTGAGATCATTGTTTAGTAAATAATTTGATTGGTTCCGTATGAAACCAGTTCAAACTTCAGTAGCAGGATGCAAAAGTTTAACCCTTATAAACATCAGCAGATGAGTGAGGCCTTACTTGTTTGAAAAAGAAATGGAAGCTGTGAAAATCAGTCTGAACCAATGTAGATCCTGGAGTTTACACAAAATGCACCAGTGGACACAAACTCGTGTGCTTTATTCGAAATCTACAGTCAATATCACTGACCTTAACCAAACAGTTTGAGCCGACATTACTGGATTAAACAAAGACACAAAACTGGTATCGTGATTTCCTTTGTGTTGGTTGTAAAGTGCATCCACCAGAGGGCAGTGAACCACTTCTAATTCACAAGATTGCGTACTGTTGTTTTAGGGATGTCATCGTGTAAGAGTTGACTAATGTTTAGGCCATTATTTTATAATATTTGTCAGACACCTATTATCAAATGCCCCTCAAATAGAGATTTGGTGATGAATAGCCATATATGAAATTGAAAGTCACTAAATACTAGGCACCATTGCAGCTCATTTGTTTACTTTTTAAATATATACACTGTATAATCAAGCAATTGGATGCAGAATACTGGCGCCAACAGCTCATACGTTGGTTAGTACAAAATTCTGATTATATCATTATTGGCTCAGTACACGCTAATGGTAACTTGGAGCTTGTGGAGTTCAATCAGAAACCCTGCAGACCATCAAGTCACCATTTCGTGCCTTCACAGAATTTCATTGACAGTTGAATGGTTTGTGTAGTAGTTAGCATGCTTCCCAGAAGAAACATATGTTTGATCATGTTTTTTTGCCCTGGAAGTCAGATAGGAAAAAATCTCTGGTAAATTTATAAATGCAATGTCCTCTGACCTCAGCAGTGCAGATTCCTGTCAAACACCTGCAGTCCCTGAAAATATACTCAAATACTTTGTCCACAAACCCACCTCAGAGACCAAAGTCTGTCTGAGTCATAAGTACTGAGCCAGTACTCTGGTGGAACGCTTCAGAGTTTAGATTTAAAGCTATCTAAAACACGGTTAAGAAGTCATTTAAGGTGACTTGGTGATTACAGGTCTGGTTCGTTCAACAGTACCACAGTGATGGTGATATCATCACGGTACCTTCGGGCCACATCTGCAGGTAGACTAAGTTGCTTTCCTAAACGGTTCGGATCCACACCTCCGTACCCATCATCCCCCAATGCGTGGCGCAGTAGATGAGTGGCAGCGTTCTGGTCTTCCAGCACAGATGTCACACGTCCCCTCCTCTCCTGCAGGAGGCGCTGCATTCCGCTCAGTGTCATGCCTGCTCCAGTGCTTATTGGTCTCTGCTGCAGAAGACCTGTGGAGATAGTTTGGTCCAAAGGTGGACAGTTGTTCTGGAACTGGGTTCAGGTACTTGGCTCCTGCTGCTGATTAGGGCTCATACTTGAGCTCTAATCACTGATTCTCTTTTGATTGAATGAGAACAAGTACTCTGAAATCAATACATTAGATAAGTACAATGAGGGTGGGAGTTTGCACCCAACCTTCTGGACACTACTATGAGTAAAGGCTAAAGAGTTTTGTTAAGCAACTGTACATGAAGTTTCTCAGAGTCAGAGAAACTCACCAAACTCACCAATGTCACCAAAATCACTCTGATTTTGGTGACATTCCTCTTGGATGTATGAAACTGGCTGCTGGGAGGTGGTCCTTTTGGATATTGTTCCTAAAAGGACTTTGTATGTGGTTGTCAAGCTGTGTCTCAAATCACTTGCTCTGTTGACTAGAACCATCTGTCTTCCCTGGCCAAACTGTAAACATGGTGGTTCTCAATGGAGGGTATTGTAGCCCTCAAGTGTAGGTTTACAGCTGAGAGGACAGTTTAGAACCAGTTTGGATCATGGATCAGGTGTAAAATCACTGCAATGTGTAGCATTTTCTAGAAAAACTTTATGTCCAGTTGCCTTATAAAACTCTTTTATCTTGACCATTACCTGGATGGCTGAGAATCCTCAACATCATATGAGTTAACCAACATCCATGAACTCTTACCTGTGAGGAAATGTCCCACTAGCTGTACTGCTGTCTGTCTATGCATCAGTTCCCAGAGACCATCGGTGGCCAGGATCAGAAACTTATCAGCAGGGGTGATACGATGTTTGGTAACTTCTGGCTCTGCACTCAGATAAGGGGGGCTAAGGTAATCAGGCGGAGTCCGGATCTTTTCGCTGACTCCAGACAGAATGTCCGGTCGCACCTCATGGACTTGACTCAGCATATCCTTGCTCCACTTGAAGCGAACATTGCCAAATGCTCTAAATGGCAGAAGCAGTCCCAACAGCCTTTCGTGGCGAACCACTGTCCTCCTTTCTGATGCTGGGTGTTCTCCCAGAATTCTTTGCAACTCATCTGGGTTCTGAGCATTGTGGTCATTGGAAAGGCTTGCCACAGACCAGCGCCCATCTGCCTCCTGAACACCCAGGACTGCACGGCTGTCCCCTAAGTTGACCACGTGGAGGAAGCCATTAGAGATGTGGACGATACAAGCCGTACATCCAGACAGTGCCACCTGCAGGGGAGAGGGGGGAGATAAAACCTCTGTGTGGAGAGATGTCCATCTGTGGACAGAGGTGTACACAGATTGGTAAATTTTAAGTTTCACAAGGAACAACAAGACAACTGAATGCACATGAACTGAAAAACTTACATTCAGAACTCACCTGGGCCATGATGTTGACAGATGAACCTGTGCCTCCACCGAAAGATCATAATCTAGGCGCCGGAAAGCGTTGACCATTGCAGATGAAATGCTGTCATTTTCCTGCAGCCAATGAGAGACAGCAGTGATTATGACATCACAAGTCTGAATTTAGACCTGCAAGACAACTAGCTACCATATCATGAGCCAGATCTAGGTCCAGATCTTCATCCAACCTCTCCTGCCAATAGTTGCGAAGGCTGTGGAAGGACGTGGACCCGCTGTCTGGGCAGCCACGGTCCTGTGGGTGTTTATGCCACTCCAGCAGGGGTGGTACTGCTCGGTCTTCCTCCAAGGCTCGCTCCATTTCTTCCAAGGCTTTTGGAGGCAAGGTTGCAACAGTAATGTAATAGAAAAGCCTCTGGCTAACAGTGTTCACACATGCTGCCCCCCCATGGCCATCAAAGACCCCCAGCAGCACAGCGCCTCCTGGAAGGCACGTGGCATTGCTTCGGCGGTCCTCGCCTGGGTGGTTAGATGGCAACATGTTGCTATGGAAGCCTAGGACACCATGAGAGGCAGGCCCTCTGGGAAAGGTGTGAAGATATTCATTGGCCTAGAAGCAGACAAAGCAGGTTAGAATGTTTTGGAGTGGATGATTGACACATCAAGTGACACCTCACCTTTAGGACCAGGTTAACCTGAGCTGAGCTCATCTGCCCTGCCACATTTTTTCTGTTGCCACTGCCTGTTGGGTAACCCAGCGAAGGTGCCTGAGGGGAAGGGGAGGAGTGCTGAAACCTGAGATGTCCACTTTTTGATCGTCCCAACATGAGTCTAAGCAGAGCGCCCCCTTTAGAAGACGGATGATAGCTGACCACCATGGCCATAAGCTGACCGGTCTCCTGTTCTTGTCCTGTTTCTGCCTCCCAGGGCTGTTGTTGTGCAGCGGGTTCTAATAACTGATGTTAGAAGACCAGACCCAGATGTGGAGACAAGATCCGAAAATCAAGCATGGACAGAAGGTTCACAGGTAACTTAGGTACAGACCAGAAACTCCAGTACAGACAAGAATCTGGTGTACTGATCGAGTACAGACAAAAACCTCCAGTAAAGGCCAGAGCCTCAGGTGCAGACTAAAATCTAAAAAGCAGACTACAATCTTCGGCACAGACCAAGACTTCCAATGCAGACTCAAACATCAAGTATAGACTTTAACTTCAGGTACAGACAGGAACCTCTGGTACAGACCAGAATCTCAGGTACAGAATAGAATTTCAGGAACAAACCAAAGCCTACACAACAGACAAGTACCTCCAATATAGACGATCAGGTGTTTCCTGGTTTGTGTCTTTGATCTTTGACCCAATCAGTGAAGTATAAACCTGAAGTCCCACCCTCAACTCTCTCTTGCCACTCAATCATTTTCCCAGGCCTTGTGTACCGCCCTTTGGATGATGATGATGGTGAAGAAGATGATGATGATGGACAGGTTGAATGGTTGACGTATTGGACCAATAAAAACGTGTTTGACAAATAAATAAGGCCGCGAGTGTGAGTCCGGCCCCCCATGTTCAGTCTCTTTCCCACTCTCCCTCTGTCTCTCTTGCGCTCACTCTCTCTCTCTTTCTCTCTCTCTCTCTATCTCTCTCTCTCTCTCTCTCCCTGTTTCGCTAGCCTCACTTCCTTCGTTCCCCGTAGAGAACCCACCCCTCTGTTGAATGACGTAGGGGAGATGCGTTCACTGACTCCACCTTTATAACTCGTAAATATTAAAACCTGTTAAACTGGTAGTGGTTTTGCGCTTTCACTGCCTTTTGGTTACTCCGCATTAAAAGTTAAAATATATAGTAAAGTTACCGTTAAAGAAACGTGTGAGATCAACACACGAGATATTTTAAATTAGAGAAAATTTCATTGAATAATATAAGACGATATTTGGAAATTCTCTTTTTGTCACGTGACCCTGAACTCCTCACGTGTGAGTGTGCGTGTGTTGCGTTCACAGACCTGGTCAGAAAACAAACTCGGCTCAGGTAAGCGCTTTCCCTCTTTCGCTACAACACTTAACTTAAATTTCCTTTTTGTCGCAGTAGCGTTGTTACACCCCAATCGCCGAGCGCCTTGATCCCTTTTAACAGGCTGGTGAGGGCGAATGGAGCTCCGCAGTGTTTTTGACTTCGCTGTTGAGCAGCTGCTCGACTGTTAGCATTGTTAGCTGTGGCAGCATGGCAGTCAGCGCGGCCTCGGTCCGCAGCTCGGCCTTCGGGACACAATTCTGCCCGCTTACACACCCCTATAGTTGTTTTGACGACGTGAAAAATCGGTGTTAAGTCGAGATAAATGCAACGAATCCACGGAGCGAGTCCTGTTATCGATTAAATTGGTCGATTAACTCAATTCCCCGTGCTACAGTCTTCAGTTGTCATCTGACAAAGTCATGAAAAGGTTAGATTTATCCTAATATAACCTAAAAAACCTGAAGAACTCTCTTCTTTTTGTTTGACGCACTCAGAAAATGTTAATTAAATTAACAATTTCATCGACATTAGGATGTTAAATGTGGAACGGACATACACATGGTCAGAGTGGGCTACCGTGAGCGCCACCTGGGGGGAAAACATTGAAAGAGGTATAGTCCTGGTAAATGATGGTGTTTTGACAACTCCGGTAGTGTATGGTTCAGATAATAATTCTTACCCTGTTGGAAACACTGCTATTCTTTGACGTGTTCAAAAAAATGCGGACTTTTTCTCACGTAATCGAAGTCGCGCCCCTGCTGGTTATGTGGCGTCATAGCTGAAGGTATGTGTTCCAATATGCTTTGACCCAATGTGACCCACACATGCACACCATCTATGGGTTGAGTGACCAAATCAGCATGTGAGGTTCATTATCAGACTTGAAACGCAGTTCCTCCGTGGCTGTGTCATACTAACAACCAGTGTTTATGTGTATGTTCTCTCTCTGCAGTGAAGAAGCCCAACCCGCTGTTTACGCCCTGTTGTTGTGATAGTGATGAGTAGTAACGAATGTTTCGGCTGCGGCCGCGTTGGCCACTGGGTAAAATACTGTCCAACCTCCAGCCGAGGACGGGGCAGAGGCCGTGGCAGAGGCAAAGGTGAAGCCACACACTCCACGCACACTCAGTATAGACTTAGACTACATCTACAGTATACATCTATGTGCAGTACTGTAGTTTTAGTGGAATACATACGAGAATATTTATAAAGTACAGCAAGATAATATTGGGCATTAAACTGGTTTTACTGCCTTACTTATCACTCTTACTTACTATTATTACTTATATTATTACTAATCACACTTCACTATACTACAGCTTAGTAGGCTGTAGCATTTTCTCTATAATTTTAGCTGGGGTAATGCGAAGACTCATGTGATTACACCTGAAATTCTTGGGATCTGGTTCCTGAACCAGTGATTCTCAACTGGTGGGTTGCAACCCAAAATTGGGTCACAGAACTATTTTCAGTGAGTCGCAGGCCTTTGATGTGGAAAAAAAAAAGTTTAAATAACTTAAATATTTTAATATTTTTCAATTGGCAGAAATGAACTCAGAGTACAGTTCCCAAATGTTAAATAAATGTCACAGTTTAATTATTATTATCCAATTCATTATTTTTGAAACCCAAGTGGAAAACGCATAACCCACTCACATTTTTTGTTGGTTTATGGCTTGATGCAGGCTCCTGGAGCCGGGCCGTTTGAGAACCACTGACCTAAGCCATCTTTTGATTTCGTGTCTAATTCTCTTCTCTGTTGTGTTCAGATCTCTGTTATCGTTGTGGAGTTTCTGGACACTTGGCCAAAGACTGTGAGAAGTCAGAGGACGGTGAGAACACACACTGCACTGTACCGTCCACACACTGGTCAGCAAGAAACAGCCTCTAAACTGGTATCTGTCTTGCAGCCTGTTACAACTGCGGCAAAGGAGGTCACATTCTCAGAGAATGTAAGGAGCCTAAGAAAGAGCGCGACACTGCATGCTACAACTGCGGACAGCCCGGTCATGTGGCCCGCGACTGCGACCAGGCCCACGAGCAAAAGTGCTTCACTTGTGGCAGCTTTGGTCACATCCAGACATCCTGTGAGAAAGTCAAGTGCTACAGGTGAGTTGAGCTGAAAAGGACAGCTAATGCTACATGTAGCTGATTGACCCATGTCAACCAGCTTATGCAGTGGTTCTCAACAGGTCCCCTTCATGAACCAACATTGCTTCTGTATGAGAAGCTGCAAACCAGAAACAAAGTTATTTTGCATACATTGTGTCGGTTCACTCTGTACTCTCAAATGTTTATTTAGTTACCCATTCTGGCAATAAAAAAACTAAATATTATTTTAAAAGATTTAAGTATCCCACACAAATCCATGATGGATTTGGCCTACTCTTGGGCCATTTGAGAATCACTGAGGTCAGTGAAGAGAGTGAATCTATTTATGATTATGATTATAAGATCCTTTGACTCAATAACCTAGTAAAAATGGGTGATTGTAGTCACTAGTCATAAGTATACCTTAAGAGGTTATTCTTACAACTGCTCCAATGCTAATACCTCTCTCTTCCAGGTGTAGGGAGACCGGCCATGTCGCACTGCAATGCAGGAAGACGTTAAACTGCTACAACTGTGGAAAGTCAGGTCACCTGGCCCGGGAGTGCACGATTGAAGCCAGCGCCTAGCCCACACGCCCCCCTCTGATCCCTCTCCTCCTGCAATTGGTCCAACAGCCAATCAGAGCAGGGGGGAGATGGGGCGGGGGGCAGTGCAGTTATCTGCGACTTTACAAGAATAAAGAGAATCTGTGTGTTTAGTCATCATCTGCAAACGTTCAGGGGAGTGGGGTGTAATGTTACGCCCTTCCCCTCTATCTTGGTGGGAGGGATTTCATTAATGAGAAAATAAGAAACGGAAGTTTTTACCTTCCGGCATTAACTTTATTTTGTTCTTAACTTCATCCATCTTGGTCTAGATTGGATGCAGACAGCCAATCACATCGGAACAAACAAGCCGATCAAGAACAGCAGCAGGGTAATTTATTTCGCAGACCACCGGGGGCGCCACCGGACACATACAAAACTAACAGTCATGAATGGGATTAAAGGCTTTTTAACAAAAACACTTAAGTTTCAGTTTGAGTAACAAAGAATGTTTTCACAAAATAAAATCCGAAAGTTATTTTTGTACAATAAATCACATAGACTGTCAACTGTACGTTTAACCTGATAATAAAATTTCCTGGAGGAGGAGGAAGAGCTGAGACACTGGCCTAGTCTCTTTATTTCATCTAGAAACAACACTAATAACAGAAGCCGTGACACTGTATGTGAATAAAAAACATCAAAAAAGTCCAGCTGGTGACATATGACGAATAAAGTTATTGTTATTTTGAATCAAATCCATGGTTTTGGCTCTTCTTTGATTAGAAACTCCTGTGTGACGAGGTCCAGCTCTGCTTAGTTTTCTTTATCTTACCTCTCAAAATCAAAATATTTCTTAAGGGTGGTGAGTTCTTCACAGTTTAAAATGAACCTAAGCCTAGAGAGATATAACTTTCTTAATCCCTTGGGGAAATTATGGGCTTTTTCCTTATCTATATATAGATGTACTGATATCAGAACATCACTTAGTAAACATGAACCTAGACCCGGTCGTTCACTAGCAGAAATTGTAACAATAAACAATGTCAACTGACCTACAACGGCCTCTACTGATTCAATGCCTTTACCACACACAACACTTTTCGGAGGAGAAAATCTCACAGATTCATTCAAGAGTATGTTTGCACAATAAAAATTGTACTATTGAAAATGATAAAACACACATTTCTGTGATATTTGAAGGTATCAACAAAATTATTCAACATTATTATTATTTTGGAAATATATAAGTTCCTAATTATATTTGTGTGCAAGTTTATATACAGCAACCACTTCTTGTTCTGTTGCCCGTATTGCTTCCTTCTGTTGCTCCCTCATTTCAATATGTGGTGGCTCATGTACTGTATATGCTATCTTCTGCGTATTTGCCAGTACCCGAAACAGATTGTGATATGATCCTGTCCATTACTCAATGACATGATTGGCTAAGACAACAATCAAATTGAAATACTGTCCCCATTGGCTTGAAGCCCGAGTGTTTTACATGGAGGAAAGGCTACTTTACCCAGATACCAGTGGAAGAAAAATTAAACCAGCTGCTGGGGAACACAGGCCAGGATAAATGGTAAGGGTTGCATCAATAAGGGAATCATAAAACTTTGGCCAAATCAAAGATGCAAGACAACAAATCAATTTTCATACCGGATCGGTCACGATTGGACTACTGTTGGTTGAAGACAGAGAAGAAGAGGAGGGCGACTGATTAACGCGACAAGGGGAAAAAAGAAAGGATAAAAGTGTTGGTTTTAAGGAGGGAACTCTGGATGTAGGTACAACGATGTAGAAAAGTCTTCAAAAGTAGAGAGCTAGCTGCCATGATGGAGAGAAGAAGAGTAGATATATGAATGTTGTCAGCGGGCTATCCCGCGCATCCCCTGTAGAGAGAGGGAGAGTGGTGATTGGAGCAGATCCTAATGGCCATTTTAAGAGAAGGGAACAGAGATAATGAGCAAGTGACGTGCAAATTTGAGTTAAGGATAGAAACTTTGAAGGATAGGGAGTGGTAGACTGTGTGAAGAGAATGAGAATGGCTGTGGTAAACACCTATTTCCAAAAGAGAGAAAGCGCAGGGTGACATACAAGAGTGGAGGCAGGTTTATACAGGTAGAATATATGGAAGTGCTTAGCAGAAGAACCGGTACATTTTCTGACTAGGTTGTTGAATAAAGTTTTAGAGACAGATTAGATGCCTGATGAGGAAACGTGTTCTTGTTAGTTGTAACAATTACTGAGGGATAAAAATTATGAGACATAAAATGAAGATGTTGGAAAGAATAGTTGAAGATAGGAAGAAATTGCTGTTTTGTATGAGGAAGATAGGAGTGGCTGAGAAGTATGTTAGATTTGTGCAGGATATGTATGAGAACAATACAACAGTGGTGAGGTGTGTTGTTGGAAGGACAGAAGACTTTAAGTTGGAGGTGGGCCTGCATCAAGGACCTGCCCTCAACCCCTTCTCATTTGCTTCAGTGATGGACAGATTGATGGTCAATTAGGAGTCTCCTTGAGTGATGTTCGCAGATGACATTGTGATCTGAAGTGAGAGTAGGCAACAACCAAGAGAGAACCTGGAGAGTTAGAGGTTTGCGTTAAACAGAGTAGGAATGATGAGTCGGTCAGTCAAAGCTAGACAGAGTGTGTCTCTAGATTTATAACAATAACATATGAATTATTACTCGGATTTCTAACTCACTCAATATTGAGTTCAAGTGCAAAACATTGATTTTAATATCGACGAAAGAGGAAGAAGAGAAAGGAGAGACATACATTTCCATTTAGTTAATAAATAAATATCGATATCGATCTTCCTCCCAGTTTATATACCTTCGTCCGTCCCTACCGGAAATGCACTACCACATTCTCCCTATGGA
This sequence comes from Paraplagusia blochii, assembly GCA_016785265.1. NCBI lineage: Eukaryota > Metazoa > Chordata > Actinopteri > Pleuronectiformes > Cynoglossidae > Paraplagusia > Paraplagusia blochii. The sequence goes on from JAFBJS010004258.1 coordinate 75,522, forward strand.
AGATACAATAATTTAGTTGGCAGTAGACCGGAAGCAGCCATAGAAGAAGATTGTTGCTTACTTCCTGTTGTGGTCCGCGCGTTTGCTTGGCGTTTCTTTTTTTTGTCGATAGACAAACCAAAACAGCAAAGATGGTGAGAATAGAACAAATAGTTAATATATTTATGTGTCGATGCGTTGGCCTGATTGGTTACACGATATCTTTCTTATTCCAACTTTGCTAGTTAGCGCGTTAGCACGTGCATTCATCTCTTTGGGTTTACCTTATCATCTGATGTAGTACTAGTTCATTAGCGTGTTAACTTGTCTGGATTGTAGTTCAGATGTTAAGTATAATATCGTCTTAGCTGCAACTCCACTGGTTGTCATAACAGCCCCGATTTTATGATTGATTATGAGGCTTAACGTTTGCAGCCTTTTTCTTTATTTCTATTATATTTATTTACTCCTAAACATTAAGCTATACCATTTTTAACATGAATTGATGACTTGAAATGATTATTACCAGTTGTTGCTCCCATTTTATTTTGTTGCTCAGTTTGTTTTAAACAAAATAATGATAAACGAATGCTAATGTTGTCATTTTGCTTTCAGGCAAGAAACGCAGAAAAGGCCATGTAAGTTTGCAACAGACACAGCGATTCGTCTTTTATTTTCAACAAGGGCCTTAATACTTATGTTTATCTAATGTTGTGTTGTTTCAGGACAGCGCTGGCCCGATTCAGACAAGCACAATTAGAAGAGGGAAAAGTCAAGGTAAGACCTGACTTCTGACTCTCACATCTCACATCCCTGATCTATGACTTTTCCTCCTCAACATCCTTCTGTGTGTCCAACCTCCAACCCTAACCCTTTTCTATCTTTCTGTAGGAGAGAAGACCTTTCCTGGCATCAGAATGCAGTGAACTTCCGAAAGCAGAGAAATGGAGGCGACAGGTGAGGCCATGCTGAAACAGGGATACTTTTGCCACTTTGTCTGTAACAACATACAGTAGATTGTTCATAGTACGCTATATGAAGTACACTTTTCTCACTGGTTTGTGTTTTTTTTCTTTTTTAAGATCATCAGTGAAATTTCAAAGAAAGTGGCTCAGATTCAGAATGGTCAGTTTAACATTTTCGTCTGTTGGTTTTGTCTTTGGTCACTCTGTATCTTTTTAACCTTTTTCTCTCTCATTTGTCTCTCAGCTGGTCTGGGTGAGTTCAGGATTCGAGATTTGAACGATGAGATCAATAAACTTCTCAGAGAGAAAGGTCATTGGGAGTACCGGATTAGAGAGCTGGGAGGACCGGACTACTATGTAAGTCAGACCTCCTAATGGTCACTTGACCATTGTGTCACCAGAGAGTAAAACCTCACCTCAACAATCTACCTTTTAGCGCATTGGACCCCGGATGTTGGACCATGAGGGGAAGGAAGTTCCAGGAAACCGAGGATACAAGTATTTCGGAGCGGCCAGAGACCTTCCAGGAGTGAGGGAACTGTTTGAATCTGAGCGTGAGTAGCCATCGTCTAGCCTGTATCTCACTTCTTGACATACCTGTGTGATCTCAGCAGTCATGTGACTTATCTTCTCAATGACAGCTACCCCAGCCGCCAGGAAGACCAGAGGAGAACTAATGAAAGACGTGGACGCCGAGTATTATGGGTACAGAGATGAAGACGATGGAGTTCTGGTTCCTTTGGAAACACAATATGAAAAACAAGGTGCTATTTAAAATACCCAATAAAATACACACTCTTGCTCCTTGTCCAAGTGGATTTGTCCGTGTACCTTCTTCATTCATGTGAAATTTGTACTTAATGTTTGTCTGCAGCTGTGCTGGAGGCTGTGATCAGTTGGAAGAAACAGAAGGAGTCTGGGCTGAAAAAGGAGGAGCAGCAGCAAGACGAGGAGGAGAACATCTACACTGTACATCAGGAGGAGGTAGACGCATACAAACACACAGTAACATTCATACTGTGTTTGCAAATAGGTGGATAGTACACCTGCCTTACAAAAACACAGTTCTGGGTATCATTCATGGAGGAACCACAGTCTTAATACTGTATTCTTTAAAACAACTCTGCAAGTCAATCAATCTGGATGTAAGCATCTGCTCAAGTCATAGCTGTTTTTGTCCTTCTGACTTTTTGTTTGTTTACAGATGAATGATGATGAAGATGCAGGGGAGGGGTTTGAGACAGAAGACGACGGGGTCTCCTTTTTTGCACATGTTCCTGTTCCTTCACAGAAAGAGGTGAGACGGGTAGTAATGAGAACTTGTTCTCATTCCAACTGGTCTCTCTGTGTGTGTGTCTGTCTGTCTGTCTGTCTCTCTTTTTCTGTTTGTTTGTCTCTCTGTCTCTCTGTATATATGTAAACCTGGCCTTATCAGTCTTCACATATCTTCATTTTTTCCTTTCGGGTTGTCCCCTTTTTTAGGGGTTGCTACACAGCGAGTCAACAATTTCCATCTCACTTTGTCTCTTTAGTCTCTTTAGTGTGTCCTTAAATAAACACTGGCTTGCGCCTCCTAGCAGCTCAGTCATATAAAGTTATGTCTTTAAACTAACAGCCAGTTGACAGGAATTAGATAGATAAATAAATAGATGGGTAGATAGAACTACATTAATCATTTAGGAGTATCCTTTGGAAATGATGGAAATGAGATGCACAACTAAAACGTAAATGCACTTTTCATCAAATGAAGATCAGTCTAGGGTTTTACAGTAATTTTGTTTCTGTGTTAAGTTTTTACACGTTTGTGTACTGTAGCTTGGTTTAAAACAGAATTCAAAAGGTCTCTCTCTCTCTCTCTCTCTCTCTCTCTCTCTCTGTCTCTCTCTCTGACCTGTTTATGTCTTGTAGGTGGAGGAGGCTCTTGTCAGGAGGAAGAAGATGGAATTACTACAACGTTACGCCAGTGAAACTCTGCAGGCTCAGAGTCAGGAGGCCAGAACTCTGCTGGGACTTTGACCCTGTCTGTCTGTATGTGTCTGTCTGTCTGTCTCTCAGTCTGTCTCAGTCCATCTGTTGATGTAAAAACTTTTTTTTAAAATAAACTCAGCTCCATTGTTCCAGTTCGTGGTTTATTTATGGTTATAGTTTTGTCTTTTGTTACTCACGATAATATGAATAACCTGCAGCCAGCTAGTGATATAACATACCAAACTTTTTATTGGTTCACAGTCCTAGTGCTACAGCACTGTCTAACAGGGAACTCACTATTATCTATATTACTGTTTGTACACTCATTACAGAGCAGTGGTCTTCAAACTCTGGGTTACTGACCGGCATCAGTTCATGGGTCAGCTGGTATTTGGCCACACAAAAAAATTAATGTTTTTATCTGAAAAATAACCAACGTCTCTTGGTCGCATTGCCTATAACTTATACATGATATATTTATATATATATATCAAAGTGCTATATTGAAACCACCAAGATGGCAAAATGAATAAAAAACAAAGTCTTTGAAGAGTTTCTTAGCTCAGGGTCAAAGCTCCAGATATGAGGCAGAAGCAGGCCTTTGCATGAAAGAAAGCTAACTCTATCAGACAATTCCAGGAGCCTTTCTGAAAAGTGATTCATTGACAGATTGTTCCCACGCACCAATCCTAAGCTGGATAATATGAGGCAAGCGTCTATAATAGGACGTTGAAGACTTTAAAACTGCCACACCACTTAGAGACTAAGGCAAGATGATGTTACAAGGACGATGCTGATAAAGTTGATCCACAGTGGATTAACGGGTATTTAGTAGATTGAGAAATCTGTTTCTATGACGGGCATTCAGTTTTATTAAACACCAGTACATAAAAGATTGCCAAATGGTTGGGTCAGGTTATTACACCACTGCTCAACAGTAACAGATATGGTGTGTACGCGTGGATGGATGGTGTAATTCACATCATCTGTTTTCATCTATTACCGGTTCGCAGAGTCCGCAGTCGCTTGGACTGTCATCCAAATCACACTGCACCGTACCAGCCCCTTCCTGCAGGTGGTGAGGCTACTGGAAGCCAACTGCCCTGGTTTCAATCTTGTCCATGAGGTGAACTGTGTGAGTTCCACGCTAATGACACAATGAATGAGACACTAACTGTGGGCCAAAGCCAAGGCTCAGTACCAGATTTAGGTCCGATGAAAATAAAGATGTGGTCCAGTCTCCATCTGTGGTACAATTCAAAAACCTTCACATAGTTTGACCTGCACATGTTTTCAATCTGTTGAATGGTTGATTGGCACCAGCTCTAGCAGCACATGATTGGTTGATTAACAGCTGAATGCTGCATGTGATCCACTCATGTGAGAGGTAACTGGAGTCAGCCTCTGCTCATCTGTATGTGTGTGTCAGTGATTTTATACCTCAATCATCAGTTTGAATAGCATCTAAATCTGTTCCTTGTATCAGAAAAATACCTGAAGTGTGTGTTAGCAGCCTTTATTCTTTCAACATTGTTGTGGATGGACAGAATTGTGATAGTCAACATTGCTAAGATTCACTTTAGGAGAGACAAGGATGGAGTCAGTTGATTAGAGGGACAATGCCTACAAGCAGGTTTGGAGAAAAAGCTAGAGAAGCCAGATTGGACATGTTCAGAGGAGGGTCAGTGGATACATTGGTAGAAGAATGATTCTGGAGATGGAGGTACCAGGTGGGAGACAGAGAAGATGACCAAGGAGGGGATTGATTGATGCAGTGAGGGAGGACATGGATGTACAGTAGCTGTAATCTGAGTAGAAGATGGAGAGAACAATGGGTTGACAGAAAATGATTACTTACTGGGGCAACCTCTGAAGGAGGGATTTGAGTGGGTCAAAACAATCTGCAACTTGGCTGAAGTTTTGTTTTCAGGGGAGTTCAGTTATTTTGGACTTTTATGAACCAAATGTTAAAAAATCATGTTATTCCTTTAAGTCCTGCTGGACACAGCTTACTTTTTAACAGCATTTTTTAGACTTATTAGAACCACTGAATCCCTTCAGTAGCCACACCCGCTCCTGTGACATCACAGTGCCAGAGTCATATATGTGAACTGAAAACTGAGGAGGCCCCTGTCAGTCGTCATGTGGTGTGGAGGTTTCCTACGGCAGACACTCAGACACATGTCCAGCGCACAGGTCAGTGTGTTTTTATTCAATATCAAGTTCAGAAATTGTACCCATTTTCTTTTTTGTTTAGAAAATGTATTTTCCTTAGATATACATTTTCTAAATTTGCTGTATCATTACAGCTGTTTTGTATATAAAAGTTGAAGTTGAAGTTATATCAGCAACAGTACAGCTGAGGGTGTTGAACCTTTCTTTTGTTTTTGTATTGTTATGTAATAAAAATGAACTAATTGGGTTGATATATTAAGGTCCCTTGGACCACAGGTAGTAAGATTTGTGGGCAACTTCTGGCCCACCAGCCTTAGGTTTGACACATGGTATAAATTGTTGCCCTTTGTTACTTTACAAAGTATCACTTACTTTACTTTCTTCAAGTCTGTTTGGAAAGAAATTTTTAAATCTACCTGTTAGCGTTATTATAGCATCAACAGACATAGCCAAAATGTCTAACTTCTTTTCCTTTCAGCTTGACAGGGGGTTCCACAACGATTCATCCTTTTCCATCTCCTCTTGTTCTCTCCATCTTCTACTCTGACTCCAACTACCTCCATGTCCTCCCTCACTGCATCCATCATACTCGGCTCTTGGCCTTCCTCTCTGTCCTGGTAGCTCCATCTCTAGGATTATTCTTTTACAAATGTATCCACTGGCCCTCCTCTGAAGATGTCCAAGCAATCTTTCCCTCATTTCCTCCATTTATGTCTAACATCAACACCATCATCTCAAAATGATCAAATATTCTAGTCAATGTTTGCGTGAAAGTTCAATGTAAGTAAAAAGTCTATATAAGGATTGCATTATGTCCAGATATATAACTAGGCTAGCTAATTGTTAGCAGCTAGTAAAAGAACTAATGCTAACAACAACAACACTGGAAGCTTCTGGAGACATGTTCCTGTTAGTGGTGACATATTCCTGTCAGTCCTGGCAGTGGTGACTTAGTGGTTAGACACTTGAACATGGCACCATCCCTGGCTGCTCAAAGCTGCCCACTGTTCAACTTGGTGATGGGTTAAATACAGATGTCATATTATATTGTGCGCCTTGGTGTGTATCACAATGACAAGGAATTTATTTTGCTTATCTCATGTCTCCTGACTGTCCAATCAGGCCGGTGTCCTCTTTGATGTGGACGGCGTCCTGCTCCGCGGGGGCTCTGTGATTCCTGCTGCTCAGCGAGCGTTGAGAAAACTGCTGGACAGAAACAACAGGTTCCTGCTTCCTGTGGTCTTTGTCACTAATGCAGGAAGTTGTCAGAGACAGCAGAAGGCCCAGCAGCTGTCTCACCTCTTCAATGTCCAGGTAGAAAAAAAAGACATGTGTTACTAGACCTGGGCTCTGATTGGCTGATGTCACCATGTGACTTCTCTCTTTGTGGTTTTGTTAGATCACCACAGAGCAGGTTCTTCTTTCCCATAGTCCTTTGCAGCTGCTGAAGACATTCCACGAAAAATGCATCCTGGTATCAGGACAAGGTCCAGTGATGGATATCGCCAACACGTATCCTTTCAGCCAATGACCTGTTACTGACTTTTCTTTCCTCTGTGGCCCTCGACCCCTACATTTAAAACATCCTCATTACTACTGGAGGTCTCTGTAGGTTCTTAGTAATCCAGGTTTTTCCAAGGCGTCTCACTTCCTGTTCTAGAAGAGGATAAAAGGAGGTGAAACGTCTTCACGAAACCTACCATGTCTGGATTGTCATCATGTAAACTCCTGGTCATTGAGTCACAGCCAAAAATTGAGAGGGAATCTTGTCTTGATCCCTGACCCACAAGACAGACTGGGTTTTCAAAAAGTTGTGACCATAGAGCAGCTCAGAGAACAGCACCCCCTGCTTGACATGGTGGACCACAACAGGAGACCAAATTTATCAGTGAGTATTGCACCAGTTCTTATGTCAACTTCTGTTGAAGTTCTAAAGACTATTGTCCATATGGGTAGAACTACCCAAATACGCCCACCAAATCAATGAACAACATTTTAGAATGTCTCCAGAGAATGTAACAGAGTTTCTTAACATCATAAAAAATAAGTTGATTCATTACACAGTGATGAAAAATATTTTCTACTAGAAAATAATAATAAACACACATGGTCACATGGTAAAAAATAATTTGACATCCCAGCCTAGACCTGTCTTTAAGTTTAACTTTTTTCATTTAACATCCTTTTGACCTCCTAGCTCTGATTACTGAATAAGATTATGATTTTATTTGTAATTTTCTTTGCCATCTATTTATTTTCATTAGCATTTACATGTGCAAGTGCTTGTTACTTTGTCCCGCAGTGTTGCATGTCTTGGACAAGCAACACACTGTGGCAGGATGGCAGCAGTGTTATATTTTTGCCTGATGTCTTTGTAATTCCTGGTGCTGAATGCTTCCCTGATAAAGTTATTTGCTGCAGTGTGCAAATTTTGTACGTCTGTCTGAATGAAATTCTTAGGGAGTTGATTGAGCTTGAGCACAGGGTCCTTTAACCGTTTATCTGTAGCACTTTTTGCTACATTAAAAGTTTGACAAGTGAACTTCTATTCATTTTAACTTTCAAGTATTTTCACAGGGAATCAGAAAATCTCAGCATCTCTAAATCTGCCGCCTCCAGCTCTGCTTCCGGTCTTCTACCTATTCCTAGTGCCTCTAGTCCATACATCATGGCTGGTCTCATAACCAACTTGTAAAACATTTTTCTTCTCTTTAGCACACTGTTCTATCACAGATCAATTCTGACTTTTTCCATCTGTTTACTCCCTTTTTCTCTGATGCAAACGCCCACCTCCTCCTTGACATAGACCACCTTGTCATTTAGGGTGTAAAAAATATATAGATCTATATATTATAGATAAATATCTAAAGATCTGTTGGCAGTTGGCTTTTAGATTCATCTTTCTGATAACTGTCGTCCAAAAGTGAGCTGCAGACCTCAAGAGCCAAGGAACATTTAAAATGCCACCAGGATTAACTACGCTGTTTTGGTTTGTTCTGTTTCAGTCGTCTCATCTGCAGCCTCTTCCCAAAATAGAAGGTAAAAGACACTTCACAAATGTCACTTTATAAAGACAATCTTTTTGACCACTTGACTTGATGTGTGGCTATAGCAATTATACTGTTTGGGGAGCCGATAAGGTGGGAGACAAACCTCCAACTGTTGATAGATGTGCTTCTGACCAACGGCAGTCCCGGTCACAAGTATGACCCCCACCTGTCGACGCAGCTGCCTGTCCTGGCCTGTAACACAGACCTGATGTGGATGGCAGAGGCCCCGTCTCCAAGGTTAACCACACACATCAACAAGCCCTGAGCTATGTTTCTCCCTCTGTCCTCTGACATCTGTCGTCCTCGTGTGTTAATCTCCTGTAGGTTTGGTCACGGGATGTTCATGTTGTGCCTGGAGTCCATCTACAAGAAACTGACAGGTCGGGCACTGGAGTACAAAGAGCTGCTGGGAAAACCCAGTCTGCTGACGTACCAGTACGCTGAGCATCTGCTGAAGAGACAAAACCAGAACCACAACATCGAGACAATCTATGCCATTGGGTACCGTCACTGTCTGTAAAACCTGTTGCCGTCACCTGACAATAGGGATGTATGAAGCCAGGCGTACATTGTGCGATTTTTTTTTTTACAATTGCAGTATCCATCAGCTGCACACACTGTACAAGTGAATCGCAGGTTTGATCAGTTCACAGCTCACAGTGATGGACAATTCACTCTGGCAAAAGTCGGGCCTGATCGCTGATTGTGGTATGACTTAAAAATCATGATAAAATCGCACAGTGTCTGCCGGGCTTGATAACATCATCCAACAGATATTATTGGTCCAAAATGAGCATATTTTGTAATTTCTAAAAGAATTGTTATGTTTTTCTGTGTTCTGAGCATCAGCCCCTCCTCCCCGCAACTTATTATTATTAACTGTTTCCTTCTCAAACTTCTCCGTTAAAACATGAGCAGAACAATACAAAGGTCTAGTCAGTAGATGGCAGCATTGCAGCCTATTTTATGAATCTATATTGATAATCAAGGGATTATATGCATGATGCTGGCCTCAGAAACTCTTAAATAAATAAATATAACCAGGCACTCTTCTGTAGTATTTCCAATATGGCCCGTTATAATAATTATTATAATAATCATAATTATGGACCATTATGATTATTAATTTTCTACCCCCTCCGGGGCCCACTTCGGGTCACTACAAAGACCATGGGTGAGCAAATAAGTTGACACAAGGGACTGGTGCAGGAGCAGTTTGTGTAAACTAAGATGAATGACAAGGTAAAAGTCATGCATTAAGGCTAAACACTAAAATCCTTTTGGTCTTGTCTATGCTATCCTTTGGGAAACTGTGGGCATTGCAGATAAAAGTTAGACCTACAGTGCGCACCCTTCTCCATTCATTCACTATGTGGACTACATTTTGTAGCAAAACAGTGGTTTAACACATGAGATAAGTGCTAACCATTAACCAAAACTGCAGAACCAAAGTCTCAATGATTGCAGTAACTATGTCTTCATCACTGACCGACATTCTACCACTTCTGTTTGTCCAGAGACAACCTCATGACGGACATTTATGGTGCAAACCTGTACAACTGTCACTTGACCCAGCAGCAGCAGCAGCTCGCAGCTGTCAGGACCAAGTTTGTTGCCCAGGGACTTGGGAGTCAGGTGACCATGGCAGTACCAGAGGAGGAACTGGCATCAACTGCTGCTCAATGTCGCTCCATACTGGTATGTACGGGTACAACAGGTTAACTGATTGAAGGAAGATGGCCTGAGAGAACTGAACACCTGTTTACCTGTCTTTAGGTGTGCACTGGTGTGTACAATCCCCACTGTCATTTACCTAACACAGATGGCTCCATGATGGTGTCCCACGGCGACAGAGATCTACCTCTGGAACCAAATCTGATTGAACCTTGTCATATTGTGGAGGATGTGGACGCAGCTGTGGATCTGGTCCTTCGAGAAGCCTGTTAATTCTTGATCCCGCAGTTTGACTAGTGATCCCGTCGTCTTGCAGAGAAATGGCACTGTACATATGGTTTGGAGTCGACAATTAATTCTTTTGTAATTTAAAGATAAGTTTTGAGTACTGGATAATGGGGCTTATCATGACTGTTTAAATTGAAGGTTTTAATGGATTTTGGATTTAACACTTTCAACCTACATGTTAAAAACCTGAGGAATTCCTGTTATTGACTAATTATCTTTATTAACAACATGTTGTGGTATCTAATTTTTTTCCATTAAGTAGATTTTATGTTATCTTTAGTTAGACAGAATCCAGAGTGAAAACTGTCTGAAGACTGTTCTAACCTTGTATGAAGTTTTTATTAAATTTTCATTACCTAATCATTGTTTTTTCTTAATTCTTCGAGATCTGCAAGTTAATTTTTTTCAGTATCATAAAACTATTTCATCTGTCAACACAATTACTATGTTTGGGATTTTTTGTTGGGAAATCAATTCAGAACACATGTTTTTGTAACATATGCACATTCACCAAACATACACAAAAAATGCACATAGTACAACATTAACTCAAACATCTGTGTTGTTTTTGCCACAACACAGTGTATACCTATCTATTAATCTATTTTTTGTTTTTACCTGTACAACTTTTAACTTAAAACATTTAAACAAAATAGAAGTCACACATATTTATTAGTTCTACAATTATGTCTATTATATTTATTTCTTTAATAAACTAAAATAAATAAAAACGTACTTCACCCATTTCTCCCAGAAACTCTTAAATATTCCTGTTTTCATTTTTAAAGAGAATGTTATTCTTGTTATTATATATTATTATTTAGATATCGTAAATTATTTTAAACTAGTCCTTTAATGACGTAGTGTCTAGTTGCAACCATTTCCTGGTCAAATTTTTTTTCCTCCAATGAGTAATATTTTTATAAAGTATTTGTTAGCCTTTGTTTGAAATCAATAATCCCAACTTTCTAAAGAAAGGCCCATCAGACTGAAACACCTTCTCTGCATCTAGTCCCAAAAACATGGCTTCTGTTTTGTTTTGGTGTATAGTCCAAACAATGTCTAGTGTCCTCTGTAAACTGTCTTGAGTCTGTCGCTGATGAATGAATGATGATCTGTTTGGTCTAAACCAGGCATGGGCAAACTAAGGCCCGCCAACCTTGTCCAAAATACAAATTTAACTGTATCATTATACTTCTGCCTTTTCCCAGTAATTCTAGCATTCCTCCAAGAGCTGATGTCACAAAAGCCATAAGAGGTTTAGCATCTTAGGTTTAATACATGGGTTTTACAATCCATTTATACTAGTTACTACCTTTTTTGAGTGCCCAATTACACTTCTCACATGTTCTTGGAGTTAGTTCCACACTTAAGATTTTAAACCACTCTGCAGTGTAACCTTCAGAGTCCAGGCATTTACATGGTTTAGGTCTAGTTATTGCTGACTTAACTTCTCCATCTGTGATATCAGCAGTTGATTATTT
>JAFBJS010004264.1:0-52670 GCA_016785265.1 Paraplagusia blochii
GAGAATCTCAGCATCTTTAACTCCACCACCTCCAGCTCTGTCTCCTGTCTTCTACGTATTCCTAGTGTCTCTAATCCGTCCATCATGGCTGGTCTCACAACTGTCCTGTAAACCTGTCCCTTCACCTTAGCTGACTCTCTTCTATCACAGATCACTCCTGACTCTTTTCTCCAGTTGTTCCATCCTGCCTGTTCTTTAGTCTTCACTTCTCTTCCACAGTCTCCATGTAAACAATATATCATATATAAAAGTTTTCACATATTACTGTTGGTTTTCTATTTAGAAAATAGAAATATTAATTAACTTGACTGTAAAAATGTGAAATATTTTTCAAGATCATGAAGATTGAACAGTGTTTTCTGTGATGTTGATGTTTTACCTTTCATTTAAGGCCACCTAAGGAGCTAACCTGTTCAGGAACTGGTTATGACTGTTAACATAATACCTTTAACCTTAAAGACAGAGGGCGATCATGTGAGTTTTTAAGTTGTCCTTTCAAAGTTAAAGCAAACAGACTAACATACTTTAAAACAAACATGAGGCAGTAGTTTTTAATGTGTTCAGAAGGTAGTCAAGAATTGAAGGGCTGAGTTGAGTTTAAACACTTTGAAGACAGAACGCAAAAGACAACATGTCGGAAGACATATACTAAATGCATATAGAATTATGCATTCAACCATCTCCTCTTATCGTCTACCAATTTGCAGAAGAAGCAGTCTCCACGACGACCACTCATGTCACACTGCACCATACTGCAAGCCTCCCTGGGGAGGTGATTTAATTTAATAGATTACCCAATATGCAAGTTGCTGGCACAATTTTTTTTGGCAGACAGGCTCTTGATAGTTAATGAGGTGTAATGCTGCCATCTAGTGACTTTCACATTAACATACAGCAGTTTATCCCCCAATTTTTTTTAAGGACCATGCGTCACTTGCCCAAAACCAAGGGTTGTAGTATTGGTTTTCATTATCAGAGAAAGATATACTTAGAGATATAAAATCTGCCAATGAAACTGTGAGTAAAAAACCTCAGTCAAGCAAAACTACAGTAGTATCCTGTTAGTGACTTAACTCACAAAACACAAAGAGCAAATAAATAATAAAAAATAACCAAAAACAAATGTAAAGAAAAGAAACTTTTATTTTCCCAAAGAGGAAACACCACATTGCAAAACCATTAAACATTTGTAAATGTTTCATTCTTACAAAAGATAAAGACTACTACACAGTGCAAGCGTTCTATTCCTCAGGCCTTTACAGGTGCATTGGTCACAGATTTCATCCACAAAGATAAAATGTACAAATATATAGCCATCTACTGTATTTCAGGGGAAGAGATTGTTGAAGGTTTACAAATCTGGCAAATGAAGACAAAGTTACTATGTGAATTCTCCCAGAGAACGTTGTCCTCTCTGTAACATGTACTTTAAGAAATCCAATAGTAGAAACTGTTAGCAGCTATAGTAACGGATGCTGGTCTTTTAAAATTACAAAAAAGATGATGTTCTCTCTGCATTTTGGTCTAAATCTTATATAACATGCAGTTTTTACAAGTCTCTGTAAATAGTATCAAATGCATATATGTGCACATGTGCAATATAGATAAATACCATTAACAACAGTATACTTTCTGCAGTTAATGTTTTTTTTTTGTACTTAAAAAAAACACAGCTGTCATCTTTGAGTGTTTAATCACGATATAGTTTTTACCTATATCCTCGGAGTGTGCTTTTTTTTGTCCGTTCTCTTACATCAAGAGTTGGTCCTGGAAAAGCTGGTAGTGAAAGGTGTTTACAACAAAATCAGTAAGGAAGTACAGCTCGTTTTGGGCAATCAAGGCACATCAGAATCACACAATCTGGTCCTTCATTTTTTTTTTTCTTGTGAATTTGAGATGATCACAGATGTAAAAGTCCAGTCATGTTCCAAATCTAAAGCTGGAAATACTGAAAAAAAAAATCAGATCAATATTCCAGACTTTGACGCGCGGCCACTTTGAAACGCAGGACACGCCCTAACTCTCTAACCGTCTCAAACCGTTTCAACTTTTTTTCTGGGATCTAAAGGCATGTCATTGTTTACACATCACAGGAAACAACAACAACAACTTCCAGGATCTAAACAACGACCTCATTTCTTTGTGTGGGTGCAGTTGAGGGAAAATGCCCTGAAAAAACAAACCCATCTGTGGGCTTTTGTAAAAGGTAAAAAGCTTTAACATGAGACAACCGTATTTTACTGCACTCAAAGGTCGGCAGCCTTGAATCGCAGTGCGCTTCAGTCACATGACCCAGGACATGTTGCAAAATATAACATAATTTTCTTTTATCAAACTATGATTTAGATTCCTTTTTTAAATAAACCACTTGATAATTTGTATATAACATTAATACCAAATAAACCAGTCTGCGAAATAATAATAAAAAAAAAAAATAGCAGCCAGTTAGCTGAGCCCTTACGCTACGATTTAGCCAACTGGTCTCCTCAACCTACATTTCAAAATATCCCACAAAACCTTATTTTTTCCCACTTTGGTTTTGTATCTATAACCTATTTTTCCTTTGAACAACAAAGCCAGTTGAACTCCTATCTGGCTCTGTCTGTTTCCCAAGTTTAGGCCATGCTAAACCTACTTATTTGTGGCTTTGGTCAAATAAAGACATTGAACTGTGCTGTACGTCAAAGTGATTTGACTTCGCTAGAAAAAGTGGTTTTTATTACATGTGCATATTTCAGACATATGAATGTCATGCTGCCCCTATTTTCAACAACACATTTCAACTCTTTGATAAACACAGGGTAGGATCTTATCTCAGATTGCTGGTGACTCTATAGTATTGAAGATTCATTCAATAAAAACGGCAGCCCTGGCAGAGGCAGCACGTCTGCCGTGCTGAGATACAACATTCATACGCTGATGTAGAAAACTACCTTTTTTTTTAAATGTGTCTTATTTTACTTCAAATGAATGGTATAAAAATGTTGGAATTTTTTTTTTTTCATTTATCAAGTTGTCAAGATAATGTAGATTTGATTGTAAAAGTTACAATTTAGAGATTCTGATAGACAATGAACTGTGGAGTGGGAAGGAGATGTGTTTTTTTTTTTTTCTCCCTGGTTTGTCAAAACTGAGCCTCTCAGTTTGACGAGTGCTCTTCTAGCCAAGATGGATTGTCCCCACCTGGGACTTTCAACTTGATGTGGAACTGCTTGAGTGTCTCTTCCAGTTGCTGTTGGTTCCCTGCAAAGTACGCAGATATGGCATTGTGGAACAGGCCCAGTTGATTGTGCAGTACTTTGACCTGTGGGGAAAACAAGGGATATAATGAGTCAATTAAACTTTGCGGAGGAAGATGTCGTATTAGAGATTCTGATAGACAATGAACTGTGGAGTGGGAAGGAGATGTGTTTTTTTTTTTTTCTCCCTGGTTTGTCAAAACTGAGCCTCTCAGTTTGACGAGTGCTCTTCTAGCCAAGATGGATTGTCCCCACCTGGGACTTTCAACTTGATGTGGAATTGCTTGAGTGTCTCTTCCAGTTGCTGTTGGTTCCCTGCAAAGTACGCAGATATGGCATTGTGGAACAGGCCCAGTTGATTGTGCAGTACTTTGACCTGTGGGGAAAACAAGGGATATAATGAGTCAATTAAACTTTGCGGAGGAAGATGTCGTAGCAGCTGTTGAGAGAAGGAAGACTGCTGACCTTGTTCTCCTCCAGGAGTTTAAGTTTGATTGCCACACTGTTTCTCATCCTCTCATACTTCTCGCGGTGAACCTGGAACATCTGCTGGCACTGCTCGATCTTGGGCAGAGTGGTGGAGTCGCGTGGTCCTAAATTCAACTCCTCCAGATCTGTACGATACGCATCATACTCAACCCTGAAAGTTAATGATAATATTTATTACTTATATTAAAGAAAAGGAACGAAACAGTGAAAAAAAAAAGTAAATTAATATAGTCAAAATGTCTTAGTTCGGGTAAGTCGAGAAATTCAAAGACAAAAACATGTGCTACTGTACTTTCTGAAAGAAAAATTTGTTTAGCAAATTAACAGGAAATCTGTTTTTCTAACTAGTGGACAACAGTCCCAGTAGGGGGCACTAATGCAACCCAAAGTATACTGAGCTACGAGTTAGTTCCTTTTGTGGTGTCTCACTGAGAACAGAGTATAAAATGTATATATAGATTTGTGATTTGTGGTGAGAACATGATCATAACTTCTTCAAATTACCAATGTACACTATGTTGTGTTATATGGTCATATGGGCAAAACATTGCATTTGGTTTACCGCTCTACTGAGTCATGTTATGAAAACAGTCAGTGACGGTGATGTGTTTGTCCTAATGTGTTTCTTCTGCTGTAATACTTGGTGCTGTGATATATATCATGCAAATATACCAGCATAATATACTCATCACAAGACAATGTTTCCCACTTCCCCTGTAAACTAACAACATAAAAACCTAAACTGTAGAATCGTATGATTGTGATAAGAAATCTATTTATCAAATAACAAAACCATACTCCATCACCAACAAGAAGAAAATAAAATAATTATTGCATTGCCCATAAAACTTTACCGAAGACTACAAAAAAGACATTTATATTAGCAAAAAAAAATAATAGATGCATTTAGTGGCACAAAAAAAAAAAAATACTGAATAAACAACATTATCGTTTAACGAGCGTTTACGGATTTATTTGGTGACACACAAGATGTTCAACAATAACCATGTGTGCTGCAGCTCACCTGGCCAATTCATACTGTTTGATATTAATCATGGTGTCTTCAATTGTTTTGTCCACCAGGGTGTCTACGCTGGAGATGAAGAAGTTGATGGCACCCAGCAGGGTCTCGCCATTTCTGGACAAAAGTTTTTGTGTCTCAGCATTGTAGCCAAACTCCTCCTGGAGAACACAAACACAACTGAGTCTTAGAATATAACTGCTAGTTAAATCCTGGTGTCCATGTGACCTAATGCAAAATTAAGTGTCACCTGTTACATACAGTAAGAGATGAGAGATCTTTCAGATCAGTGTCAAGGTGTAGGAGATAGACTTACATGAAGTTCTGGTGTTTTAAGGCTGAGGTCAGCGAAGGCGTCACCCAGGTGCCTCTGTGTTTTGATCATCTGGGCCAGCTGATTGGCCAGCGTCTGAGCCAGCTTCAACACATTCTGATACTTTCGCTTGTTGTCACGCAGGATCTCGATTTGTGCCTCCAACTCCAGGTCGACCGTCCTCGAGCCCCGGCCCATCTTCTCTGACAGAATCTGTCTGGTACACTGTGAAGGAGTGCATGGTGTTGGCTCATTTTATGTTATTTTTTTTCTCTAGCGATACAACACAATATGTATCATATCGCTCAGTAAGTAAGAGCTTACATTGAGGTGAGTGGTATAATCAAAACAGGAAGAAAGGTATTTACTTTGTAAGTGTTGATGCTCCACTTTCTGACTAGTTCCAGTTTTTCCATGGCTGGATTCTTGATGTCATCAGAAGGTACCACCGCTCCACTCTGCTGCGCTGGCGTTGTTCCTGGACGGTTGAAATATTTTCACTTAGTAGATGAAAATTTCCAAGAAAAAAATCAATATCAATAAATTATAATGCCACCTGAGTGCATGCATTGAAACCGACACAACAATTAAAGCCATTAGAAAAAGATGCTGAAGTTCATATGAGCAATTAACACTGATGATTAGTGCTTGATTGTTATACACAGAGAATGAACCAACCAGGCAACTCACAATACTTGTTTCTACACTTTTTTGATTTTGAGTTATACTCAAGTGAAACAAAAATACTATACACATGAATAATTTTGTGTTTGGTAAGAAGATTTTATTTGTATTATTATTTCTGTTGAAATGACCACCTTAGATTTGTCAGTTAATTTATTATTATTTTAATTATAATTTTAACATTCATTTACTACCATTTATTTCCTTTAGTTCTAGACAAAAATAAAAACTATAAACTATAAACTGCCCTGTTTTTATGATTTCTGTTCATTATTATTCTTTCATTCATCTTCATCTGCTTGTCCATGGCAGGTCACAAGGGGCAGCCAAATCACATTGAACACCATTTTGCTAGCCTTCCTGTGTGTGGTGAGCCCTCAAGCTACGTTCCAAGAGTTTGTAGGGCTAAAGACCACAAGCAGGAAAACCCATTGCAGACATAAGTGATTTTCAGTCCAAGCTCACCCAGAGTGTTAAAATGAAATAAAAAGAGTGTCATACGGAGAGAACACTTTTAATTAAATGGAAAACACAGTTAATTTTGCCCAGGGAAACATGAAAACAGTCAATAAACCAGAAAGGAGACGTCGACGTGGACGTGGACTCTGAGGGACAGGGTGAAGCAGAGCGGGCGTTTGTTACGTTAGTGTGCGAACGTTGATTCAGCATGAACTTTCGAGCGGTACCTCTGTCAGCATGACATTCGCTGAAAGAGCGTGCCAGGCGGCTGGCAACAGCATCGCTGGGAGCTACAGCGGCCACAGGAGACGTGGGCAGGCTGGCTGACCCTGAGAGATATTTGCAATTATGATTGAGAGCAAGGGGAACCTTTTTTCGCCTGCACAAGTGTAAAGAGGAAATATGTCCCTCTTCACCGTGTTCAAGATGAATATTTTAATGAGGCTCACTCGGCACAAACAGCCTGGAAAATAGCCATGGCAACATTGCAGGAAAGTGTCAACAGCAGCTTGTTGCTCTATGGGGAGATTTTTATTTGCATATTTATGAAGATACTCCGTTGAAAAGGATAACCTAGATCAGAGGGAACTTATTAAACTCAATGGATGTCCACCGTTACAAATTCAAATGTCCAGCCCTTTTATTCCCACAGAGATGTTAAGCCAGACATGGAGGCAGTGGGGTTCGGTTGAGCTTTAACCCAACCTGAAGAATTATTGGTTGGTGGGACTTAATATCAGCAAATACACAAATGAAAAATGCAAACAAAACTCAAACGAAATATTCTATTGGGACATCCCTAATCTACATCATATAAATATTATGGTAGAACAAATATTAAGCTGTATATTTGCCTTTGGGTGGTCCTGATTGAAATACGCCCTCTGTTGCTGGGGAAAAAGCGTTCGTGGAGACACTGGATTCTGGAATGTTGATGGTCATGGGGCCACTGTTGTAGGAGTCCTAGAGAAAAAAAATAAAAAATAAAATAAATAATTTAAGTATCACCTCTGATGTTTCTGATGTCACAGCAACATCATCAAACCAGAAATTACATTAATGATGAATATCGAATGAACATTAAAAAAATCTGGGCGCAAGTAGCAGAGTTGTGAAGATGTTCAGGTTCACCTTACAACATTCTCATGCCTTATGAATTGTCTCTTACCCTTTGGAACACTGTCTCCGGGCTCTGATCCAAGTCTCCATTAGTTGTGACTGTGATCTCAGCAGCTGAGCTTCTGTGGGATTCCTCAGCCATTGTGCTTTTCTATGAAGAGTGAAATAAGACAGATTATTGCTCATTTCCTATCCCATAAATCCCAGCTAACTCACTTTATCATTAAGAAAAAGCCCTGAGGTTTACAGAGTTAGACTGCCTCCTTGTGGACAAAAGCCAAGGAGGCAGTAGGTAACTGAAGATTTAGTGCACAATGGAAAAAAGCATGTCACCAGAATGCAGCAGCAATAAAGTGAAGCCCATGATAGTTTGCTCAGTGAAATGCAGATTCTGTCAGAGTCAGACCAACACTGTTTATAACATAAAGATATGTGTAACCCACATATCTTAGGTTTGTATAGCTCTGCTGGTCAGAGTATATTTAGTCAAAATATAGCAGATCCTAAACAACAGTGTTGTCATCTGCACTGACTGGAAAACCCCCTGCAGCACATAGATGACAAACAGCCCTTTACAACTCAAATGATCAAAAATCCTAATCTGCATTTTTTTGCATTGTGAGAAAAATGTATGCATGTATATGCATTCGAAATCAGTGGTCTCCAACCACTGGGACGGGGACCAGTAAAGGTTCGTGGGTGAATTGGTGCCGGGCCACAGAGAAATAATGCTTTTTCTTGGTCCCAGCTGTCCATTACTCACACTTAACCATACCCATATGAACAACTGAACTGAACAATAGAATGGCTAGGATTCCATCATCTATCATGCAACTATATTTGATTAGGAAATATTTTCTCAGTGAAGACAACAACAATAAACTCAAAATGACGCAGAGTCATTGATACAAGATTCTAACCTTTTACACCGTTCTGGTAGCAGAAAATTATAGGCTGTGTGCACTTGAGAAATCCTTATGGGTAGGAAAATTTTATAGGTAGGAAAATATTTCAGTACACCAGGCATTTAATTGCATCTTTATCTGCCACAACCTAACAACCTGTCCGTGAAAAAAGTACCACACATTTAACCAGTCTGTGGCCCAAAGAGTTTGGGGGTCACTAATAAAAAAGCTTAAATTTAGCTTAAATCACAAAACCGCTGCAGGTTATGAATTTTTCAATAGTGTTGAAAAATACAATACACTATTGCTAGTTAAATTTAGTGCACAGTTTAAAGGCATCTTTTAAAATCAAATAAATACCTAGGAATAAGTCTGGACCCTCGTTTTGGGAACCACAGACCATCGCCAAGTTTGACTTGAATGACACAACAGGAGGTGAAGAGGAACTAGGAGGAGAAATTGTCTAAACAAACGTAGAGACAAGTGTTTGTTTAAAATAAACAAGATATTATCAAGTTGGCAAGATATTAAAATAAACATTTTAATATCTTGGCAACATTCTAATAACAATCCGGTTCAATTAACGTAACATTCACTCGTCAGCCGTAGCCTTTGCATGCATAAATACTTAAAGGCCATTTGAAGCCTGCATGTTGATAACAAAAGGCTGGACCTGCAGCACCAAGCAGGTCTAACCACCTAACACTGACACCCCCGCACCCCCGCCCAGAGTGTCCTCTGACACCGGGTTTAAACAGCCTGTCTACAGCGACAGGTCTCCAGTTACAATCAGTGAATGGTGCATGCAAATAAAAAAGTGCAACAGCAATTGTGGCCTGTCAAGTGAAGGGGAAGCTTTGTATTAAAAAATGTCACCAATAACATCATAGAACAAATTCAACATTGTGTTTAAAGTGGAAAGAGGGCGTCTCTGAGCTCAGAATGACTCCACCCATCATCAGTACACATATGTCAGCCTAATGGAGCAGGAAAAGTTGATCAGGTAAATGTCGAGGCAAAGAATGACAAGTCATGGTTTGCCAATCCCTACAGTTTAGTATCCAGGAGACGAGCAGCCCCAGGGAGGGAGTGAAAACAACAATGAACTAATTGTGTGATTTGCTGCGTCAGCAGAAGAGAAAGGAAAAATATCTTTCTAGTCCAAATTTATTCGAAAATTATTTTGAAATTAAAAAAAAAATGCTACATGAACTGGGCTTGAATATATTTGATAAAACAAATTCCTATTGAAATCCATTGGAACTTAATGATAGAAATTGCTGTTCCATGTCCATGTTGGGTGTAGTGCAGACAAAGCAGAATTTTTCCAAATAAACTCTCAGAAAATCAATGAAGAGAATCAATAGCCTCAGAACAATTGGACTGTTGGTACATAGAATCTACACACCTGACCAGTAACAAGGAACTACAATGTCAACAAACAGCTGTATACATTGCGTGCAATGAGGCTGGTGCTCACAACCCACACATAGTCAATGTCAAAATATATCAGCGCACATGGCTGGAGAGAGGTATTACCTAATGACACAGACAAACTCCATGAACCTTTGATTTCAGTATTTTTACTTTCCTCAAAAAGAACCCTGATGGCTCCTCGCAGCACAACAAAGCTCTTAGACTAAATTTGATTATTTAAAACAGCAGGGAGATTCCGTGAATAAAACTTCCAGTCCCTAAGGTCTGACAAAGAAATGATAGAGGGTTAGACTAGAGAGGCAGCGAAGTTGAAGTCATTTTAACGTAGTACAGAATGTCCCAAGTTTTCAACCCTGGAGTGGAATCCGTGGCAAAAACGTAATTGAGGTCTCGAGAGCACGGACGGCTTTCTGAATGTTTTAAATGCTGCTTCGAGAGAAGGGCTTTGTGAATGCACTCTGACATGAATGTAAAGAATGTCAAATAACTATCAAGCTTATACAACATAGAATACATAAATTCGAGGACAGAGGAAGGTTAAGTCCACCTACAAAGATTGAGGGAGATAACAGTATTCAAACACTTGTATGTTGATCATAACACATGAGTCATCAGAGCACAAACCAAAAGTTGATGAGTTATTAATGCAGGAAAGAAATGGCCGCCACCAAAGCAAAACTGGAGGAGAAACAACGATTCACGGCAAGGAAGTTGAAAGAGACCGGCAAGAAGGTTGGCACGTAGGGCGGGAATCACCAAAATGAGGGGTAATATCACCTTTGTTTCCACGTGAGAATCTCCACCTTCCTCTGGGGGTTCAGCTGCTTCAACATGATTTGTCCCATGACCCCCTTGGTCTAAACTACCAGATGCTGATGCAGCGTCTACATCTCTGAATGATCCTTCACTCTCGCTCTGAACGACCGCCTCCTTCTCTTCGCCATCCCTCACCGCCTTTTCTTCACCGTTGTTTATATCGATCTCGTACATCTCCCCGTCTGAGGTGTAACTCGTCCTACTTTTGTCTACGCTCTCCTGTCTCTGACCCTCACTCAAACTCTCTGCCTTGTCCGACTCCTCACTCTCCCTCTGAGGGTCCTCGGCTGAGGTCCTGCCCGATTCAGCTTCAAGACTAACTTCAGACATACCTGGAAACAAACAAAATGTAGTTGGTATGAGATGGTCCGGTCACGCTGAATGACTTATTGCAGAGACCTTATCCATGGACAAATATATTATGATTAAAAATATATGTTATGATTAAAAATTTGAAGTTTATAACTAAAAACTAATGCTACAAAACAGGATTGATAAATGAAATAACAGAGGCAGATATCAGTCCAAGTGATTAATCCAAATCGTGGCATTGTTGCACTCATTAAATAATTTTTGCTTCATAATGTTGGTGTTTTTCAGTCATTTCATTTGTTCTGTACAACATGCATTGCAGTTGGGCCCAGTTGACCAACTGCCACAAGCTAATGGACACCTGTACGGTTAACCTATGACCAGAAGTCTGTTTTAATGCACAACACAAATGCAACTTCAAGTTATATTATTATTTCAGTAGAGAGAAAATACATTGTGTCATGTCACTTCATTCATTACCATATACTTCCAGTGACCTAGTTAACATAAGAATTTATTTTACAACTAACCAGATATTTCTGGATACTTCCTGCACACAGTGCCATAAAAATATAACCATAAAACACGTGTCTACTAACTAGCTTTAGATGTAGATATTTTATTAAGTGTGGGTCCTGACATTGCAATATTTAAGATATTTAACTTTATCACAGTGAAAAAAAAGAAAAAACAGCATTTGTTTTTTGTATCGATAACTTAAACACTAGTTAATGTTTTGTAGGACCAAGGGTGTTATGTTGTAGTGAGTTTTCAATCACAAAATGTTCTCTTCTTCCATCACTAGTGGTAGAAGACAATACCATGTCTGGAATACTGGATTCTGAATCTGCAAAATATCTGTAAAACGTCATTCTCTCCTGTATAAAACTGATGTTTTTGAGTAAGGTGCACATTTAACTTCTCTGTGACGTTGGTGTGCTTCATCACATTTGCGTATGTAAAATCAAAGTAGGTTATTTACGTAAGTGTGAAAAACCTGTTGGTTCCACTCTCACCGGATATGCAGCTCACTCGATCAGTTTTATTAGGTGCTTTACCTGTTGCGGCGCGGTCATGTGACCAAATGGCTCCTGGAGAAGATGCCAACCATACAGCCGGATGACTGGCAGCATAAGTGGGTGTCATGTGACGTGTCACATAACGAGGAGCCGCAACTCCACCAACGCAAGGGTTGTGTGTTGGCAACTTTGTGTTAGCGCAACATTTGAGTCCACGCAAACGCAACAATACCGCTGTTAGCTTACGTTACCGTAGCTTAACTTGAACAGACAGCGAAACCAACTGTTTAAACTGTACCGCTAAGTAAGTGAAGTTCACTTCACAAGAAAATTGCAACAATTGAAACACTTTTGAAGACAAACGCCGTGTTAGAACAACAAGGGTGTTGAGACGGGAAAGAAAACTTTAACTGTTACCTCTCTGTGACTGTGAGCCGTTAGCCGTGGTCGTTTTTCACCGGGTTTGACGTCGTTGTCCTGCTGTACAGGGCGACTTCCTTAAATCTGTGAGGGTTATTTTTGTGCAAACGTGGCACGGATGTGTCCGAACTTTTCAACAGCGGGCCTTCGTTCAGCAGAGGCTCACCGGGATCGCTGTGTGTGAACCCCGGAAGACTGATCTTCAGTCAGTGTACAGCAGGGCCCACTGCTGTCATCTGGAGCAAGTCTCACATTTTACTGCACTCGCGCACCCCCTACTGTTAAAATACACTTGTTACACTTTTTGAACTTGGGGAACAAGAACAATAAAAATGTAAAATATATTAAAAGGCAAATTATTGCTCATGGTCTTGCGTGAAGTGCAACAAATATAACTAGTTGTGCTGTACCCTTCCACCTAGCTTGGCAGCTTGTTTTGAATTATTTAATAATAACAAATAGATGCACATGCACAGAATATCTGCATATTCTTTACTCTTTTGTGTAAAAAACATACAGATTGTCAGCTGATTTGTTGAGTTTTGCATGCAAATAGAAGAGAAACCTATTTAGTAAAATGTGTTGTGTTTTAGTTTTTTTATCTCTCTCTCCATATATATGTGTATATATATGTATATATATACACATACATATGTATATTAATATATATATTATACATATTATACTTTGTCAACCTGGCACCTCTGAAATTTCTTCCATGAGGCTTACGCGTTAAGGCAAGGCTTGATAAAATATTTTGCCTACATTTCCCACAATCCCCAATAGTTCGGACGTACTGTTACGTCATAACGCAAGTTGAAGCCGAGTTGAGGCAGTCCAACTAGAGGCCATATTGGAATCTATGAAGACTGCTTGCACTTTGGTGGATTGAGTGTCTATCGTTTTGGGAGTCTCTCAACTGCTATCTCGGTGTTATAGCCGAGTTTTTCGCCGGGTGTTCCACTTTAGGCCCAGTCGAGTCTGGACGACAAGTTGTCTCGCTTCGCTATTGGAGGAAAATGAGTCCAACCGATGCTAAACGCGGGGCTAAGCGGAGGAAGAACAAGCGGGGCGGTGGCAGTAGCTGCAGTGCTGTCTGCAACAGCAGCGGTGGCAAGGCCGGGGTTGCTTCGGCCCTGGGCTGTTCGGGAACACCAACACCTGCCTCTGTCGTCAGCTTTCTAACGCCCGGGGGTACAAGCAACGGGAACGTAGGGTCCATCACGGGTTTAAATGGAGAGGTAAGCGTGTCACACGGCGTTTAACTGAACAAGTCAGAGCGGAGACGACCAGTAGGCTGTGTTATCATCGACACATATCTGATGTGGGCCCGAAACTGATGCAAAGAAGGCGGCTAACTCACCGACATATGCAACGCAGGAGGAAATAAATAAACCAAATTGGTTCGGGATATTACCTCTGAAATTGAGCCCCACCGGTTGCCTAACAGTGGAGATTGACTGTGCCGTTAAACTGACACTGTAATTGTGGAAATAATCACCGGGAAACATTGGGCTTATTTTGGTTTGGCCGTGACTGCCACCGTGAGCGAGAGTCTGAGTGTATTATAGCGAAATTGACAACAAGTGGTAAAGCTCGAACATTAATGTCAATCAATAACATCTAGGTAGGTGGATATGAGACTGACCAAGCCGGGAACTCTGGCCTGTAGCATTTGGAATGATATCGTTTACTCTTAAACTACTGTTACACGGATAAACAGTCATGCTAACCGCAGCTAGCTGTCCTGGAAGGGACTTTCTCCATCGGGCCCTGTGTCTGTAAACTCATGTTTATAAACGTTTATGCACGTTTAATAACGATTTAACAATATGCGTGTGCGCAGCACTCACGGTAGTCGTTAAAGGCAAAGCTTCATTCTCAAACGTTGTGTTTCATTTGGCCCATGTTTGGGATTCTGTCCATAATTTTTGTGAGTTTGACATTCCTGTCCCTATGGTGTAGGACCGTACCTGGACCAAGTCTCTGAGGGTTTCAAAAAAGGAAAATTATGACTCTAGGCATTAGATACACCACGGGTGTCCAATGGGTAGATCAGTATCTACCAGTAGATCACCAAAAAAGTGGTAAATCCTGAGCAATAACATAAAAAATAGTAATAAACTAGGGATGTAATTCTGTTTCAAAATGCTTTTCACTGGGCTTAAGTGAGAATAATATAGACAGTGAGTTGAAAAGTATAAAATATGTTAATGTAGAGCATAGGATTTCCAGTTTATATAGGTAAATAAATTTAGAGTTTTCAATCTACGTAGATCACTTCAACATGGTCATTTGAAAAGTAGCTCACAAGACAAAAACGTGTTGGCACCCCTGACATACACAGTGCAAAACATCCGATACAGCGTAAGCTATATACTGTATATTTTACCTAATTTGTAGACTGAACTGGATCAAAAATGTCAATGTTCAAATGAAACTCGCATTGAACACAATATTTAACACAGATTGTGTATTTTTGTATTTTAAGATGACTAAATTAATTTAGTCCAGATAAGATCTAACATGGGAAATTAATTCACGACAAATCTAAAGTTGTATGTAATATATAGTACTAAATATATCTATTAGATCTTAGGTGTAGCTTAGTACTAGAACCTTTAAAGTGTTCCATCAAAAAAATAATTAAATTTCAGAGTGCATACGGTAAATTGTCTGGACTCCAGGTAGAAGTTGTTTTCCTAATACAAGTGTATAGTTTCCCGTGAGGCCATGCCTGTGATTCTGGACATCAGCCTTAATCTTGTTTTCAGGTCATAGAGTTTGCTGTGGTAGCGTTGTGTTACTTCAACAATACAAAAACATCAAATTTTCCTCACCATTTTTTTTTTTTAGAAACTTAAACCCATATTTGTAAATTTGATATGTTCCTCAACATGCGTTTGTCTTGTTGTTTAACAATAAGGTTTTTTCCAATAGTGACATTACTCCGTGACCGTTTCTAGGTTTACATTAGCAGTTTATACAAACAATTGTCATCATAATTTATTTTATTTAGCGATTCACACCTATATATTGTTCCTTATCAGTTACCTCTACACTGACACATGTAATCTAGCACTTTGTTAACATAAAAGTACACACTTCAACACACATTTTAAGTGCAGTATTCAGCTGAATACCTGAACCAAGGCTAATTGAATCAGCCTTTATTTACCCAACATCTAAACCTGTTTAATCGCATAAAACATGAAGAACTGGGAATTAGTTTGATAAAGATATTTTTTCTTTTTAAGTCAAGACTACGTTTTTAAACAGACTTATGTCACGTGACCACATTGTGGATGTTAAAGCAAAAATGTGAACCAGAATGAAAAGGTAAATTTGCATGTCATGTTCCATTTTGGAGTCAGAAAGGACTTTTTGTACATAATCAGCTCATTGGATAAAGATAACTCGCACCACCTGAGGTTAAAGAGAGAGTGTTGTGTTATCAGCTTTGCCGTCAGAAGTGATATTTGTTTCGTACCTTCAGGTAACCTGCCTCCTCTGTGCTGCAGGAATTCCCCGTCCTGACTGCCAGTTTTCTGCTTTGCGTGACCATTATTACTACAGTCCAGAGCCTACGGAATCGCACATAGCTGCAACGAATTCTGATAAAAATAGCAAAGCTCAAAGAGTGAATTCATCTTACAAATGTAATTATATATGCAATATAGATAGAAACCATTGATAAATAGATTAATATTTTATTAATCTAAAAGGAAAATAAAGATTCCAGTCTTTATGTAAAAGATAATGTAAACGTTGGTCTGTTCTGGATAAAAGTGTCTGCTAGATGCATAAATGTAAATAACATTTTAACTGTTGAATGAAAGAGCGTAGAAAGTTCTCGCTAATATACAGTAGTAACGTGCCATTGTTTGTATCCCACAGGTGAACGTGACCAACAGTGTTCCACCACAGTTTACAGAAGGACCAGTCAACGCTGACTTCTCTGGGGTTTTGCAGGTAATTTTTCATTCCGATGTAAATGTTTGCATTAAATGTGTGTAAAAAAAAAAAAAAAAAAAATCGCAAGCGTAAAAGAGCGTAAAACAACATATTTCAGGGGTCAATTGCACAGAGAGAACATTGTGTTGGTTATTATTGGGGTAACATTGCTGTAGCACTGTAGCCCAGTGCACATAAAGTGCAGCAATGAGCAGCCTGAACACTTGGCTCACTGTTGTAGCCCTGCTCCTCCATACTGTACATAACTGTTCATCTTCAGACTCCTACGTGTAGGAGGAACTTTTAACTTTTTTTATTGCACAAACTTGTGATTCTGCTGTGATATTTCAAGTGATGAACATAAATCTATATGCTTACGTTTAATTCCATAAGTACATTGATAATAAAGGTTGATAACACTGACTTACATAGGCAAAAATGCTGATGGGCTTTTGTTCCTGGGTTTTTTTTTTTGGTCATACTTTAATAGACAAACGGCATATAATAAGTATCAACATGTTTGAAGTTACCAGATTGTTGAGAAGAATTGAATTTGTCCGCCTTGGAGCAGATGCTCACAATGTCAGCTACTCAACCTGCATTTAACGTTTTAAGTTAATAAAGTTTTCCTTGAAATCCAAATACTATTTACTGGAGGTCTCAAATTTCTTAAAGCAATATGCTTAAAAGTGTCCACTAGACAGCATGTTTACTAATCAAAAGAAATGTCCTGCAATTAAGCTGCATTCCCATCAGACTAATGAAGTGACCGTGTTATAATTTCCCATGAATAACACCTGGGTACATGCTGGAGTGACTGTTTCTCTTAATATATATCTGTCCCATTGTCCTCCTCCCAACAAAGACCCCATTTACGTTCGGCTTGAACCAGCGGGCGCCATACACGGCTGGAGATCGCTGCCTCTTATGTCGCTGTGAGCGTAAAGACTGTGCGTTGCCTTCGGAGGCAGGGATTCTGGGCCAGAACGACGCAGGGCAACCCGACAAGATGTCCAGTTCCCTCCAGCTCCCTTTATGGGTGTGCTCCGACTGCAGGCGCACAGTCGAAAAGGAGGATCGGCACACCTCGCTGGAGCAGTCGCTCGGGGTAAGTCGTCTGTGTGTGTGAAGAATCCAAAATGCTCTTGAGAAAAACTTGAGGCCCTCAAATGTAAAGTGATGTCACTGCGTAATCAGATTTGAACACGCGGCCAAATGTGGACGCGGTTCATCCGACAGTCGTTGGTGGAAAAGAAACAGTCTTTAGTCTCAGTATTTTTTTTAGTGTGTCTGACTTTTGCAGCTGTGACCATTGCGATAAAGCAGATAATTGGATAACCAGCAGGTCTGTGGTTCCACCATTGGTTTCTCACAGCTGCGTCTCAACTATTTTTGGTGAAAAAGAAATGTTAAAACCGACAGACTGTGAGAACAGTGGGTGAAAATGGATAAATGTTGTAAAAATCTCTCATGGACCAGTTGTAGCATCATGATAAGAACATTCCTAATTCACATGTTAGTTAGTCCCCATGGTATTTGGGTCGCTGATTTCTTTATAAGGTAACATCACCACAAATTGCACACATTGGCAGTATGTATGTTGAAAATGGATTAGATGTTCCTGGTGCGCTTTATTAGTTTCCTACCAGTACTAGTTTTGTACTGGATTTTCCCGACATCTTTACATGCTACTGTAAACCTCCACTCTACCCTGTGACATGTAGTCTTTTGATTTTGTAGTATAATAGGCTCTTTATGAAGAGTTTTTGACAGTATGTTTCTGTGTGTGTGTTTGGCTGAGGTGGGGAGGATAAAAACTGTAGCTATAGGAAAAAATCCAAATGATTCATCCTAGATCTTTCTTTTTCATTTCACATATAAAACATTAAAAAGATATATTTATTTTCAAAATAGTGTTTTTCTGAGAGAACTGTGATATTTTGGAAATGTTAAGAAGAGAATATTCCAGTGTTACTACTACTATCACTACTATAATATGAAAAACATATATATATTTTTTTGGCATCTGAATTGCTACATTTGCGTGCTGGAAATATATGGCCAAATCTGGCTGGAAATATATAGGTATTTACTATCTGGCATAATATTGGAGTAATTGCCTTTTTTGGAATTGAAAGTTGAACAGCTAACAAAAAGTCTCAGCGCATTATTTCATGTGAGATTTTGAATCTTTAAACCAATGTGGAACCAACCGTTGTTTGATAGTTAATGACACCTAATAGCTGAAAAGCTATGTTACCTTGTGGCTTGTTTGGCAAGTAGTGGAGTGGCGTTTCACCATTGAGGGTGTGTTTGACTTTGGGTTTGGTTTCCTCCTTACATCCTCCCAACACAGGTTCATAATAGGGCTTGTTGGCAGGGCTGTGCTTTCAGTGCAATGAATTGTCCTTAAATAATGCACATTTGTCCGTAAAAGTTCATGCATAGTTTTTCGAGTTGCCGTTAGACACGGCAGAGCTGCTCTTTCAGGTTCAGTTCCAGTACTGTACAGCTTGGGCGCTGGTGCATATACTGTAGGAAAGTCTTGTTTGTCTTTGTACATTTGACACACACAGCTGCATATGCAAACTACCATAGAGAGACGGACAAAGAGTGGCAATGGTTAAAAAACAAAAGAATAGATGGTTTCATGACAATAAGATATGTATGTTGAAGTAAATCAGTCGAATAATACCTGAAACCACCACAGACAATTACCATTTCACTGGTCCAGTATGTCTCTTCAAAAATCATCAAGTTTGTATATTTCAGCTATTCTGCTTTAATTTCTGTCCTAAGACATGGATATTCAGGGATGGTCCAGCATTGCTAGATGACACATAAATTAAATAATAAATGTATCCCATATATTTATATATATTTACTTTTAGAGACTTGCAGAAAAGGGTCAACATTTACATTTTACAATACATTTGTGATAGGAGAAATACATGTTTATCCCCTCTTTTTATAAGTTTTGTTTTTCTTTGTGTGCAACACAGAGCCAGGACTTCCTCCTACAAATGCCTGTGGGCAATGGAAACCTGGCCCAGGAGCCAGCTACAGCCGACAGACTAGCCACTGCTGCGCCTACATTACCCATGCTGCCTGCCCCGGACCTGACCGCACCGATGCCTGCTGATACAGTGTGCAGCTGTGAAGCCTGCAGTGAGAGGAGGTCTGTTCAGAATGACCTTCATACACTGTCACTCTGTTGGCTTGATCTCCAAGGAATATCTTTCCAATCTCGTGTCTCGATTTGCAGGGAAATCTCCGCTGAGTCAGAGAGAGAGTCACAGCAGCTTCAGAACCACTGGTCAGAGGTTCGGTACCTGGTTCGCTGCATCTATCGTCAGACGGGAACGCCACTAGCAGACGACCACGACCAGCCCCTGGAAAGAGACAGGGAGAGCATGAAGGAACTGGTGGACAGGTAGAATAACAGTTGCTTTGCTTTTTCCTTTAGCATTTCTGTCCACTAGATGTCACTGCTGGACTGCAGAAGCCCTGATAAATAGAACGCATCTTCCTTTATAAAAGTGGAAAACCCTACAGACATTTTTATTATGTGTTCCCCTCCCTAATAAAACTTTCAAACCAGGACATTTTAAAAACAGATCTGGCTCTATTTTCTTTTTGCTTTTGTTGTGACATGTCACATCCATTGCAAGATGTGTACATCTCTAAGATGTTTCTCCAATTTTCCTAAATCTCCTTCTAACCACAGACTTTGTGAGAAGGACCCCTATCAACTATATCAGCGGTTGGAGCAGCAGGCTCGGGAATATGTCTTAGAAATGAAGGTGCGGCTACTGAAGCACCTTTCCTCAGGCTCAAAAGGAGGAGGACAGCAGGGGACTGTGGCTGCAGCTCAGGGTCCTCCTCAGGCCCACCAGTTCATCTCATTGTTGCTGGAGGAGTACAACGCCCTGTGTCAAGCTGCACGCACCATCAGCAGCTTCCTACTGACCTTGGTAGGTTTTTACTGGCTGCAGCTGGAGAACCTGCATATTTTGTGTCACGTGCCAAAAAGTTATTGTATTGTGTTAGAAGATATCCATCACTGTAACAGCCTCTTTGACTGTCATTGTTGTGACACGTAACTTCATCCTTGCCGTTTTCCTCTAGGAGAATGAGCACCTCAAGAAATTCCAGGTCACATGGGAGCTGCATAACAAGCACCTTTTTGAGAATCTGGTGTTCTCTGAACCAATATTGCACAGCAGTTTACCTGCACTGGTTGCACAGCTTAAGTAAGTTAAGGATAAGGCTTTGACCGTGCATTAAAGTGTGTTCCAAGTCCATTCCTGTTTGTTTTTTCCCACATGGAATTGTTGACTGTGTTTTTTTTTGTTTGTTTTTTTTTTCCTCCTCAGACACGGCACAGCCTCCCATGATTCCTACAATGAAGACATGTACAGAACCTTGTTGGAGAGATACCAGCAGCTGCAGCAGGAGATGGCGTCAGTGGCAGCTGAATGGCAGGAGTGCGAGAAAAGGATTGACGACTATGTAGACGAACAGGTACACATGCTAACATTGACAACGTTGGACGGACATTCAAGCACGGGTTGTGGAAAGTACCGTAAGAGTTGGATAGATACACCAAGGATCTTGTGATTTTTTTTTTCCCCGCAGCTGCTTTTTAAGGTGGACGGACAGAGTTTTACCAACCAAAGAATGGAGCCACATAAGTCGTTGATCAGCAAAAGTGTAAGAATCTGGACTTGAGTTAAAAAAATAATGTTAAAGCAGTATACGCTTTATTTATTTTTTTAATCATCTGTCTATTTTAGACGTTCAAGACAAAACAAAGATTGCTACAGGAGGACTGGGAGTTCTTCAAACAGAGAAAATTTATAGAAGAGCAGGTAAACTTAAGAAC
Organism: Paraplagusia blochii; assembly: GCA_016785265.1. Lineage (NCBI taxonomy): Eukaryota > Metazoa > Chordata > Actinopteri > Pleuronectiformes > Cynoglossidae > Paraplagusia > Paraplagusia blochii. The sequence goes on from JAFBJS010004264.1 coordinate 21,073, forward strand.
TCTGATTGACTGCTACCTTTTTTTTCCAGATTGAGAATAAATTAAACTTTTTTTTTTCTCCGTTTGTTCTCGTGACAGTTACCAAACAGTAAGAAGACCTCCGCTGGAGACAGCACCTTCACTGACACTATGAGGATGCTCTCATCTCGCCTGAGTATTGCAGACTGTCCTAACTGCAATTATCGCAGACGGTGAGTGATAAGGATTTTGCGATTGGTTGTTGTTTTCTGTTGGACTTCTCATATCCTGACCTGTGGCATCATGGACTCTCCCATCGCTGAGGATCTCCACATCAAACTACCCCTGCAGGGGGAACCCCAGCAAAATTACATTAGTGAGATTCACCCTCCAAGTCTGTCCTCGGGCAGCTCGGCGTCAGGCTCCAACTCCAGTTCTCCCATCCCCATTCAACAGCACCCCAGACTCATCCTACCTGATAGGGATACCAACACTTTGTAAGGCAGCTGTGTTCACAGTAATCAAATCAAAGCTGATCTGATAAATTAACCTTTTTTCATATTGTTAAAAATGTCACTCCATTTTTTTTCCCCCAGTATCAGTGATGACGATGAAGTGCCTCCACTGTCTGCTAAGTTTCGGGATATGTACCCGATGGCTGGCTATGAGCAGAGCACCATAGGCGTACCTGCTGTGAATGGCTTGCACAATGAGCTGAATAAGCAAGGTGAAAATGTGGAGCTGCAGCCTGGGGTAGGTTCAGTATATTCATCTATACATTTGATTTGGCTTGGTTATTGGTGTTTCTTAAAACTTACTATATATTTACATATATACATATATCTACATATATCAGATGTGAGATTTCTCTCTATCAAAGATCACACAGTCAATCACACAATTTCATTCAACATTTTTAACTCTAGTCTCCTCAGATCAGCAGTAGCAGTAGTTCATCTGATGGTGATGAGGAGGAAGGTGATGTGGAGGCAGGTGGCAAGGTGTCGGGGCAGCAGGAGAAACTTTGTTCAGGAAAGGCCAGCACCAGTCCTCCACCAGCATACAACCTCCAGCAGGTATTTTTGAGATATTTACATTCATCTTTTGTTTTTACTAGGACTGTAGCACATTTTGTCTTTTTAGTTAGATGGTGTTCATTCAGCTCATTGATTTATGAAGGTAAATGGAATTTGTATTGTGTGACTTAGGTAGAACAGGCCCAGCATGCCTGCGAGTGCCACGTATGCAACCAGGACCCCAGCCCCTCCACCCTGGGCCTTTCCACATGCCTGCCTCCTGGTCGGCTCCATGCTGCTCCTCCTCCCTCTGCTGTTGGACACCAGTTCTTCACAGATCCCAAGACTCCCCCTGCGCACCCTGCCCTACACCTGTACCCCCATATCCATGGTCACCTGCCCTTACACAACTTCTCCCGGCCCCTACTGCACCCCACACTTTACCCGCCCAGTCCTCCTCTCACACACAGCAAGGTGAGGACGGTTATTGTTGCACAAAGACAAAAGATTTTGATATCACAGCAATGGGAATTTTTTTTTTCTTAGCAGCGGGGAATTTTAAAACTCCCATAAACCATACTTGATCAATTGTCTTTGACTTTCACTCTGTTGCCTGCTGTTACTTTGTTATACTGCCACTAGGAGTCAGACTGAACTATGTCTAAGTAATAGCAGTCTATCACATAAACAGGTATTCTGTAATAACTTCTCTCTCTTTCCAAAGCCCCTGCCCCCAAACCCCACATCAAGTCATTCAGCGGCCAAGCAGCCGGCCTTCAGTCCGTCACTCCCAGACCACGTCTATCAGAATTGCTTTGGAAATGCAGGTGGAACGAGTGATTGGAACAACTCGCTGCAGTGCCTCTCTCTCAAATTTGAGAACCTGTGGGACGCCGCAGTGATGAAAAGCTGGAATCCATCTGTGCTTCTGCCCGAGTCCCTACCAGGTGAACCCCCTGCCCACTCATATAAACACCCCCAGAGTTACATTTAGTTTTAGTTATGGAGAACAATCTTAACTCTTTATCAATCCACAGGGGACATGCTTGGACCACAACTCGGTGACGTCCCTCTCCCTCCGACATCCTCTATTGGCCCACAAGGGGACCACCCTTTATTGCCCACCCACGTGCCTGCGTCCTCGTCGTTGTCTTCATCTTCACTATCGTCAACGTCATCGTGCTCCTCTTCAGAAACCAAGGAGCAGAAGAAGAGTGGCGCCAAGAAGAAATGTCTCTACAATTTTCAAGATGCCTTCATGGAGACCAACCGCGTTGTGATGGCCACCTCCGCTTCCATGTCCTCCGTGTCGTGTACTGCCACCACTGTCCAGTCAAGTAATAACCCACCTCTCCACCTAGCACCACAAAGACCCAACTCCTTAGGTAATATTAGAGGGAAGGGACAGCTCTTAGGTTTGTACAGGCCGTAGGCTTTTATGTTGAGGGGCACTCTGAAAATCAGTGTCACAGGTAGGGTGGTCCAATTTATCATTGTTATTTGTATACTCACCTAAATATGCACTTAACTGTAAGGTGGAGATGCATTTTTGGTGGCAAATAAGGTGATGTGCAAGTCCACAAACGGACACTGTCAATGTCTTTGATAACGTCCTCAAATATGAGAAAATATGTGTGAATATTCTTATTTCCCCTCATGTTAGTACATATGTCAAGCTGTTACAATTACTGAGTTGTCCACAAGTATAGTAACACACTAAAAACAAATACACAAATATAGCTAGTTGTAATGAAAACCTTTGAGGGTATTTTGTGTAACTGGATCTTCATGCTCTTGAGGCCAAGTTGGAGTACTTGATTAAAGTATCATTGCTTATTTAGTTAAGGTTATTGAGGGTTTTTGGAACAAACTGTACAAATAGTAAAATGATTCCCGTTGAATCTAGCTGTGAGCTACAACTTCATGAAACCAGTTTTAGCTGGAAGTTGTGTGATCTCATTTCTGCAGTGTGAGGTTCTATGCTCTTACAATTGAGGAAATAATTCTCTCAGCTGAACCTTAGTCTGACATGGGATCTCGTTGAATACATCTAACAATTACACACTGCTCTAACGTACAACATTCCTTTCTCCTCCAGATGATGTATTTCACAATTTAGGTAAAGAGGACCACAGGCTACCCACTTCAGTCACCTCTCGAAACGGCACCGCAGGACTGACGCCCCTCCCTCCACTATCTGGGCCCACCTTGCCCCCAGCGCCTACACACCTTCCTGCAGTGGGATCACAGCCCTTTCCAAAGATGGCTGCCCCGGCCCCAGACTTCATAGATGCCCATCAAGGTTTGTGTCTCTCTTCTGCAGAGCCACAAGTCTCCTCCAGAGATGCTCCTGTCAGTGCTCCGCCCAGTGTCTGCAGGTGAGGAGAATCCTAGTCCAAAAATGCTGTGCTGTAATTGTTTGATGGATGTGACTCGACCTGTTTGGTTTGTTTGTTAGTGACCCTGACTGTGAGGGCCACCGCTGTGAGGGGAACGGGACCTACGATCATCAGCAGTATGATGGAGAAGAGAGCCAAGATGAAGACAGTTGCTCTGAGCACAGTTCCTCCACTTCCACCTCCACCAACCAGAAAGAAGGAAAGTACTGCGACTGCTGCTACTGCGAGTTCTTTGGGCATGGTGGGGTAAGAAATTTTTTTTTGTACCAGCTGCATCTCAGACCCTAAACTTGTAGACAGATTGTTTTTCATGTATTGTATTGAATTTTGACTATTGTTTGATAGTTCTTGCTGTTTGACTTTGCTCAGCCCCCAGCTGCTCCAACCAGTCGAAACTATGCAGAAATGCGAGAGAAGCTACGATTACGTTTGACAAAACGTAAAGAGGAGCAGCCTAAGCGTGAAGAGCAGCAGCCTGTGATTGAACGGGATGGAGGGGTTGAGGACCATCGGCGGGTAGAGGACCTGTTGCAGTTCATCAACAGTGCTGACAGTAAACCAGTGTCTAGTTCTAAAGCAGCAAAAAGGGCCAGACATAAACAAAAGAAGGTACGAGTGACGATAACCTTTAATCTGTTCTGAAGAACAAGAATAGCAGCTAATGTAATGGATGTTGTTTTCAGTCATTATAATTTTGATTGTCTCAACACTGGAGTCATACATGTATGTTCTCCAGATGGAGGAGAAAGCTCGTCTAGAGGCAGAAGCCCGTGAGAGGGAGGAGCAGCTTCAGCTAGAAGAGCAGCAGCGGCAGGAAGAGGAAGAGGCCGCTCTTCAAAAGGAATTGTTGCGGCTGCAGGAGCTGCAGCAGCACCGCGCCACAAAGAAGAAAAAGAAAGAGAAAGCCAAGGAGAACACAGCACCCCCTCACAACAACCCTCAGCCCCTCAAACAGACAGCGCAGAACGTTCTAGACAATCTTCAGAATGGAAAGACGCAGCTGCTTCAAAATCTCATCCGCCTCCCTGACCAGAGAGAACCCAGGTTCGATCCCAAACCCCAGTCCAACGTACAGCAAAGCCCGAAACGCAGCACTAGCAAAGGCTTAACAACAGAGGTCAACATCCCCAACACTCCAGACACTCTTTACAATGGCACTTCTACGTCTCACCTCGATATTAACAATAAAGTCAAGGCCAAACTCTCTGCTAAAGTGGCCAGTGGTGAAGCTGCAGCGAAGAAACCCACAGAGTTGCCCAAGAGTGCAGACGTTGCAGCAAAGCTCACCAACGGCAACGCACCCAGAACTTCAACAGACACCAAAGCAACTCAAGTCCGACCTGCTGAGGCCTCGACTCCTGTCTCATGCACCGAAGTGAGGCGGGAGGACAGGAGTAACATCAGAAGTGCCAGTGGGAAAAGACAGCAGCAGCAGCAGCCACCCCAGAATCAGATTCTGATCCAAACGAGGGAGGACAGGAGAAGCCCACCTGTCTCAAACCCCTCTCCTACCCCCACCCTGGCCTCCCAGTGTGACCAGAGCCAGCAGAACGGCAAGCTTCCCAGTGCAGAGTCCCCACAGCCTAAAGGCAAGACCAAGAAGAACAAGAAGAAGAAGGGGGATAAGATGAACAACTCAATCGGTTTGTATAATCCTGAGTTCTGGTTAAGATTAGAAAACACAAAATGTTTAAATCCAAGGCAGCATTCACTAACAGAGAAGGAGGTTGTTAGAGACGCTGGAGATCCTTTAGCGTTCGCAATGGATTTGCTGCCTTTTTAATTCAAGTGTAGACACACACAGCGCCTCCAGCTGTTAGCTGGCAACATTGGTCACACGTTGCACATTTTTCTAGACTTCAGTCCTGAAGGCAAGAAAAGTTTTATTTTCCAATGTTGATTTATTTTGACTGAACATGATTCATCGGGATTAATTATGATCGCAACTTATCACGACTCCTTGTGAATAAATACAGTCATGATCAACTGTGTTTAATCCACAGTTTTCCTGTGTTTAAAGACTTAAATCCTTTTCACAATCCCCTGATTTAAGGGAGTAGCTAAATGTTGTAATGTGAGTTATTTGTTCATTAATGCTCTTGATACTTGAATTAATCTAAAATAAATAAAAAAAAAAAAGTTTTTTTCTTTGGTGGTTTCCCTGATGAGGACATGGGTTGACAACTTATCTTATTCTTTGTGTGTCTTCTCAGATGATGTGTTCTTGCCCAAAGACATTGATCTGGACAGCACTGAGATGGACGAAACGGAGAGGGAAGTGGAGTATTTCAAAAGGTGATTGGAATGTATTTGATTGTCTTTGCCGAAAGTGATGTGATATGTGGGGGAACTTTCAGGTTGTTGGTGGTGTTTTGGTAACTGGTAGTGTTGGAAACCCATTTGTCATTGCATAGTTTCAACTGCTGTTTGTTACCCGCACTAAAGGAGGAAGAAAAGAGAAAAAAAAAGGATATTGTTGGACTAAAAAGCAAATACATAGAAATAGGTTTCGCACCTAACGGAATAAAGAAGTTTGCATTGGGCCAACTTCTTTATTTTATATACTCTTCTTTTGTGAGAAGACATTTTCCGTTTATTTCATTTAGATCACGTACGAAGGGCTTGCAGGTCCAAATTTGGCTCGACAGGCCTTTTTGCGTTGTCTGCAGCTGCTTTAAAAGCATTTCTCTTATAATAAGTGGTGTTGGTGTTGACTTTCTTACAAAACAATGTTTAGTATTTGTAACTTTCGCAACAGAAACATATGTTATTACATTATGAAGTAGTTTTTAAATTAACCTTCATTTTATCAACTCTCCTCAGGTTCTGCTTGGACTCTGCTCGACAGACTCGTCAACGACTTTCCATCAACTGGTCCAACTTCAGTTTGAAGAAGGCGACGTTTGCCGCTCACTGAGAGTGTGGGGAAGGGGGCGTGGACAGAATGTGCACCCAAATGGCTTAACCAACCCCCACCTTCCTCACCCGTCCTCCACACAAGTGTTTTCCCCTCCCCAGAATCTCTTCCTCCTGCTGTGCCCAAATCACACCCACGCTGCCTTGCTTTGTTCTTGTCACTGTGTTGTTCCAGCACAGACCTATTAGGACGTATCATCCACCTGCAGAACCGAAGCAAAAATCAAACAAAACAGTTAAAAAAAAAAGAAAAAGAAAAAAAAAATCACTAAATGCTACTTTACACTTGATTAATTTCCCTTGCGTGCTTGTGTGCTTTTAGCCTGAGTCGGACGACTATCTGGACTGAAAAAGCCATGGTCTGAGATTATTTTCTTACACTGGCTTATCTGTAGTCAAAGATGCTATGTCTGAATGGTTCCCTTCCTTAAAAAAGAGATAATGGAATCTAGAAAAGAAGATGTAATGAATTAAAAGCTGTTTTTGAGATATTGTGGTTCATTATCCCATCGTTTCCCACTCCTACTGCGTCATATCACCCATACGATCGACCAGGTGGTGGTGCCTGGTCGGCTGGTCTCTACTCTCTTCCCCTCCTCCAGCACCCAATTTCACAAAGTGGAGGGGCTTAATACTTGACAATGTTAATATGATTTTTTTTTACGTTCTGTTTAACAAACTGTTAGTAAAAGTGTACCAGTTACCGTTTTTTTTTGTTTTGTTTTGTTTTCTTGATTTTTCCACCTTTAGCTAGCTTGTACCAGAGTACCTTCAGAATTTGGAAAAAAAAGGATCAATACTCACACTATCAATCTGTTAAAGAGTGTCTATTGTAATAACACTGAAGCCAAACCGGCTACTTTTAACATATTGTTAAGTAAATATTAAATCTTGTCTTTCTTTTTTGAAAGATGGAATACAGTAGTAAAGGCAGGATGGTGTGTCTTGTGTCAAATCTTGTCTTGGCTGCATTAGAAAAACTGTCAAATACATGGCGATTATTATTTTACATTTCGGGGGAAACTTGGGTTTCTAAAAATAACAAACTTGATATGTAAGCATAGAGTATGGTTTTTAAAGGTTAGTTGATGGTTTTAGTCATGTGCGATCACTGGAGATAAAGTGTTCAATATTATCTTAATTTTAACCATTTTGGAAATTTATTTTCAGTTTTATTTTTTATCGACGATCTCATTGTGGTTTGTTGGTCAAACAACTTTCATAATTTGACTTAGTTCTCAGTATCAGGGATTCTTGCACAGACTTCACACATTCAGATATTTAAATTTAAACATAAGCTTTGAGTTTCTATTGGAAGTTTCATTACTTTCACCATAACCATAGTTACCCTTTGTTTGCTGTGGCAGCATAAGCATGAGTGTGAACCAAATGAACCCCCCCGCGAGTCCACAAGTCAGCATGTAGACTCTGTGGTTGAGTTCAACCGACCCCCGTAGAAAATTTCACAAATACATAATTTCGAGGGAAAAAACTGAATGGAGGCAGTTATGAAATGCCGTACATTCCCTGTCTGGTTAGATTTGTCTAAAATGAGGTCAGGTTTTGACATTCATGCATATAAATTACTTCATGCACAGCTTCCGTGTAGCAGCAGTCTTGTTATGGACTTTTTTTTTTTCCTGTCCTTTTACAGATCTCTTTTACGAACCGTCACTATTCTGAGAAAGCTTAATGGAGTTACTATTTTCATTTAACGTCAACTTTTATTTGTTTGTAGTGCCAAATCATAACAACTGTCATCCCAAGGCACTTTACAAACAATTAATATATATAGATATAAATATGTGTATATGTATGAGTGTATATATACATATAAACACATATATATGTGTGTGTATATATACATGCATATACATATATTTATATATATTAATTGTAGACCCTCGCACCTGCTGAGGAACGACTCCCCAAAAATCCTAGACAGAAAAAAAAAAAAGGAAGAATCCTCACCCAGGACAGACAGGTGTACAACAAGGAGAAAGACTAATTAAATTGATCTACACAGGTTATCTACACCAAGGATCTTTAAAGTCCATGCAGTGTAAATACAAAGGTGAAGAATTGAAGTAATTTCATTTAAGTTTAGTATAATTTTTCTTTGGAACGGATTTAAGGCAAATTCTAGTTTTATTACAACATGTAAAAGATGTGCAGGTGGGGAAGACACGTGGCAGCATAATGTGGTTGGTGTTTCTTCCTTCTATCTTCTTAGACAGCTTTCTGAGTTTGCTCATTCCACGTGTGTATGTGGTTTTGCAGTGTAAAACATGCAGCATTAGGTGATTGTATTTTTTGACCCTGGTTGAAAAGTGAGTAGGAATAATCATCTAGGTATGATACCATGTGTTGGACTCTACCTTTTCCTTTCCTGACAAGCAGTCAGTCAGGATTGACAGTAGAATTCCTAACTCCCAGGCTAGAGTACAATATTTTTTATTTTATTTTTTCAGTTTTTAAAACTAAAATGAATCCCAAAACATTCCAAGAGAGGGTCACATTTCAAAAAATGAATTACCTTCTTTGAATCTGGTAAAGAATGAAAGTCTAGAAATTGATGCTATAATTCGCAAAGCCACAAGAGCAGATGTTATTCAGTGTGTGTCAGGTAGGAATGACCGTGGAGCTTCTTCATCTCGTCCTCTGTGTATGGTGTTTAGGGAAATGTGCCTTAAAAAAAAAATCACTGGGCCGAATTCACAAGAGGGCATGAAGACTACAAGGAGCCAGACAATGACAGGGGAGAGGGAGAAGGGGACCAATCAACAGGATTATTAGGAGAGATCAGAGCTGAGTCTGACTCTACTAATCAAACCGCTGATCTTTTCACTGTCAGGTGCCTGAAGCACTTAAAGATCACACACATTTCCCAACACGGAATCTCCCGCCTGTCTTCCTGGCTGCAGTTTTCCTGTGTTGTTTTTGATTGCCACATCCCTGACTTCCTTACCATGAAAATAATGCAACAAAAACAAACGATCTCAGCACCAACTACCTTAACCAATGTGGAGCGATCCACTTTAGGCGACAGCGCTCAGTTTTCATTTAAGCTCATTGGCTTTTTTTGGGAATTTCCTCGTGATGGTGGGAAATTCCCATTCTTCTGGGATACACAGAAGATTTAAGGCTGTATTTATCCATTCTGTACTTGGCAAGGTGTCAGTTGAAGAAGTGTGGGACTGCTACGACATAGGTGCTTCTTTGAAACAGGTTTCTAACAGGAACTCAATGAACACTAACTACTGACCTTTGTGCTAATTCATTCACTGATTCTTATTTTAAAAAAGGAAAAGAACAAAAGTTCCCAGACACTCAGGTTGGAACTTGTGGCCTATTTATTTTTTCCACTCTCAGATTGGTGGGTAGAGTGTCTGTGGAAGTTCAGTCATTTATAGACCCTTTAGTGCGTAGGTGTGGGTTGGGGGAGAATCCCTAGCAGACACCTCACAGTCAGTGTGAGGCTGGTGCATCTGGTTCACTTAAAAACACCTCACTGACTTTGCCCTTTAAAGGCCCATTGTCGACCCACTCCTCCACAGTCTCAGGAGTTAAAATAAAAGTTGTGCATCAGGTGAGTTTAAAATATTCTAAAAACTGAGGACTTCCTGTCTTGAAAGCACTTTTCACACCTCCCCCATTTAATGAGCTTTAGACACTTGTGTTAGAAATCCTCAGCAGTAAAAGAAACACACACAAACACAAAGTTCAAGATTTTTTTTAAAAAGTACCTCCACTAATGACTACTATAGTCCACTGCCTTTTTGTAAGGACCCAAGGTTTAGACCATTGTGTCCCAAACTTCATGAACCAGGTGTACATATATCATGTAAAGAATGCAATAGACATCACTGACCTCCTTTGAAAGATCTTAGTCATCACAAAAGTGGACGACTAGCATGTTGAGTGTGGAGGAACAGTATATGGGGACAGTGGAGAGTTGAATCTCATAGACAACTTTGCAGCTGGTGGTTTCCTTATCCACTATGCTACCCCTGCCCCAAACGTTGGACTTTATCAATCCCACTTAGGAAAATTATTGTCTTAACTTATTAACTGCTGCTAACAGGCTAGCCGTGACGAGCACAAAGTGTATTGTTTCTCTGGAAATTGAACACAGGAACTATGTATTAATCTTCAAGTGTAAACTTACAAAAATGTTTGCCTGTTTAGTTGAACACTACACTGATATACTGGCAGGAATTGAAGACAGGGATTCAGAAAGATCTTCGTCATCAGCTCAGTGACTGTGCTTAAAATGCTAGAGAAAGACACATAATTGCAATTTGGAAGCACCATCGAAAAAATAATTAAATTTATTTAGTATTAATTTGTAAAGAATAAGATCGGTAATTATTCATAGGTTTGGTAAACATACTTCTTATGATCATAGAAAAGAATCAGTATTCTTCTGTGAAGTAGTGGAAGGAAATGGAATATGGACGTTTAGGCCATGACATCAGTCAGTGAATAACAGTTCCTCATTTTTACCTCTGTGCCAGACAGCACAGGAGGATATGAAAATTTCAGAATAATATGGTACAAAAAAAGTCCCTCAAACACAATGACATTGCTTTACACTAACAACTATGTCAATTCTGGCTCAGCTGTGTACATTTTTGGTGTTTTTAGAAAAGAGGACGATTGGAAATCATTGAGTCAAGGAATGACAATGTGATAAATCAGTGGACTGCCTGTTGGTTGGTATGACATCATTCTCCCTATATTACAAAGCATTCCTTATTGGTAATATTTATGTATAATGATATGTAATGGGGATTCAATGAAATCAAAGTAACCCCAAACCTTTGGGGGCTTATAGGACAAGTAAAGTGAATACAAAACAAAAAATCTCTTCCCTAAATCCAACTTATTTCTCTAAGATAAAGTCAAATGTTTCATAATGTTCATCTACGCCACAAAATATCGTAGCACAATCACTGACCCAGAGGGGAAAAAACTCCACAGCTATTTGGATGAATCTTTTTCTTGCACTTTAACTGTCTTCTTCCTTTCTAAGCAGGGGATGTCCAGCTTCCTGTACTCACTACACCAAACCCATGACAACTGATTCATCAAACAGCACTGCGTGTCAAAGTGATACCTCCCAACCACTGAATGCAGAAGTGTTTCAATCAGCAACATGTCTACAGGGCTTTCATTACTACTGGGGCTGCATGTATGTGTGTGTTTGTATGCAATATGGGTGAACTTCCTAAGTCCAGGGTGATGTTGATGAAAATAACCCCAAACAATGGGAGCTTTGTTTTATTTCAAGTGACAAAAGATCACTTAAAAAGTACTTTCAAAAGGTTGAAATGGAAACTTGCAACTTGAAATGGTGTCTGAAAAGTGGTAACAGATTTTTACCCGGACATTTAAACATGTAAAAGATTTGGACAAGTATATATCATTTACTGTTAAATTTAAAGACAGTTAACCTCAAGTGATATCGTTGTGTATTTTGAAATGTTGGACTTTGTGTTGTTGTTGTTTAGCCCTTTTACAAACTCCATCTACGGTATCATTTACAAGTAGCAACTTTATGAGCAAGAAGCGTTGCGCTACTTGTGACACAACTGTGTGACACACTAAGGCAAAATGGCTGTCACGTTAGTTACACACGTTGTATGATTTAATACATAAATAAACACTGATAGAATTACGTTAAGAATAGTTATAATGTAAGACAATATAATAAATTGTACTATATATTATAATTACGAATCCCCAACGAGAGGTATTTAGGTACCATCGGAAATGTGAGAATCCGACATAAAGACACTGAAAAAGCATTTGCGGTATTTGTACATACTGTATTTTTTTTTTTAAATATAGGGCCACGTGCATGTTTTACTTAACTTATTAAGCATTATGCGGCAATTTAGATTCGTTGGGTCAAATATTGGGCTAGAGATTTAGACTCGAATGAAGTCGGACAAAATAAACTTGCCAGGCATCAACGTACCGCAACGGCCAATAGGAAAGACGTTTGTTAACAATGGCGGGAATTTTTTATAGCCGTCTCCGTGCGGAAACACCGCTGATTTTTTGTACGGGAATAAAATTATGAAAAGGCATCGGTTACCCAGGTGGGACTCTCTGGGAATCAACACGACTTTCCGTGGATTGTTTTCCTTGTGAAGTTGGTGAAGTTCATCGATCCGGAAGAAGAAGTCGGATTCCAGACACTGCAGCGTTGAGTGGGTTTCCGGTGCTTCTTATACTGCAGGTACAGTCTTCGTCGCCGTGTGTTGTCACGAACTCTACTGCTATGTTTCTATCTGGAACTAAATAAAAACATTTGTTTCTGGAACCACAAGAAGACTAGACTATGTGTAAACAAGTACTAGTAATACAATTAAGTTTTGGGAAAGAGAAGTTAAGGCTAGTTTAAGGAAGGAGGTATATATTTCCGAGCAACAGTATGGTTTTATGCCGAGAAAGAGTACCACAGAGGGAATATTTGCCTTGATGATGTTGATGGAGAAGTACAGAGAGGGTCAGAAGGAACTTTATTGGGTTTTTGTAAATTTAGAAAAGGGCCATGACAGGGTGCCAAGGGAGGAATTGTGGTTTTGTATGAGGAAGTCAGGAGTGGCAGAGAAGTATGTTAGACTGGTGCAGCATATGTATGAGAATAGTACAACAGTGGTGAGGTGTGCTGTGTGCTGAAGGAGAGAAGACTTCTTGTTTGCTTTAGTAGTGATCAAATTGACAGATGAGGTGAGTCTCCATGGATGGTGATGTTTGCAGGTAACAACTAGAAGAGGACATAGAGAGGTGGACGTTTGGACTAGAGAGAATAGGAATGAAGGTCAGTGGTAGCAAGACAGATTATATGTTTGTGAATGAAAGGGAGAACAGTGGAATGTTTGTTTACAAGGAGCAAGAGGAGGTGAAGGTGCAGGAGCTTAGATACTTACCAGAGCAGTGGAGGCTGTGGAAGAGAGGTGAAGAATAGAGTAGAGAAGTTTCAGGAGTCAGTGGGACAGTGGATACATTGGTAGAAGAATGATCCTAGAGATGGAGCTACCAGGTGGGAGGCAAAGAAGAGCCTGATGGATGCAGTGAAGGAGGACATGGAGGTAGTTGGAGTTAGAGGACAGGGTGGGATGGAAAATGTTGAATCGCTGTGGCAACCCCTGAAAAAGGGAGGCCAAAAGAAGATTGTGTAAACTAGTTTTGAAATCATCAAATGCAACAAATATGACACAATAATTGCTTAACCCAAACAATGACTCAAATTAAACCCACAAATACCTTTAAACAAAAAGTCATATATTTAGTAGACGAGTAGAAGAAGTAAAATTAGCATTCATGACTAAGACAAAGCTATCTGTTAACCGTGGAAGGAATTGAAGTTGTTTAGTTTGAAGATCAACTGCCTAAATTCCCTTTGGATTGGCCCCTATTTCATACAGCCTTATAAAAAGCCCCATGTTGGTAAAGATAATATTCCCTGATTGTGTTGCTTGAAGTGGCGTTTCTCTGGCTAAGTGTTTGCTACAGCCGCACAACAGCTGGGAATCTGGCTGTCGCACTACAGCGTGCCCATTCAGGCAACACTAGGAAGGGGGTTTTCCACATTGTGCACAGATACACGTGACATAAATGGACACACACACAATAAGAACACACACAAACTCACACAGGTTATGTTGTGCCAACATTTTTTGCGGCTAGGCAGTGATCCGTGGTTAAAGCTCGAGGCAGCATACTGTCACATGAACTGCAATAATAAACATTTAAATGAATTTAGAAAATTAGACAAGGTTAAATATATTTTATTACAAAAATAATGTGCCAGCTTTGAAGACTGCAGAGCATTCATCAAAACAATGTCAGCTGGAGGCCAGAAATATTTTTTCCAAAAAATATTAAATGTGGTAGATATATTTTTTCCTCCTTTTTTCCCATAAAATACATATTCTCTGGCATTGCTGGAAAAAATACATCAGACTAACATTTTTAGTATATGCACAGCTAATAAATAGTTAATTATTTGTCTCTACATATAACTTACACAACAGAAATTTGTAAAGCTTAGTCAAAAAATATTTATAATACAATTAGCACCACGTTATTGACTAGATGTTCGGACGTTCAAAAATAAGCTTATATATTTCAAATTGTTAAAATCAAACAATGTACAAGTAGGTTTTGGTTAAATGTCAAAAAGTGCAACGTCTTTGTAATTTGATACATTGAGGTATTTGATATTTTTTAAAGGAGGATTAGGGCTACAACAATATATTTTGTTGAAATATTGACATTTTCAGAATTATAAGAATTAATCTGAGTCAGTGTTCCAACACTAGCTTCTCTGTGTATTTCATTCTTACTCTTCTTTCCATCATGACAGTAAAGTATGGCTTTTTTCTAAGTATTATAGTCCAATATTTCTCCTTGGAGTCAGTATTTTCCCTTTCAACTGATAGTTCTCAGACAAAAGAAACTGCAAATTTATGGTCAGCTATCAGTTCCATTTGATCCCCTGTTCTCTTCCGTAGATTTTGGTTATATTCCATCCACATCCTTTTCCTCGCCATCACCACCTCAAGTAACCATTACAGGAATTCTTACAGTTTGTTAAAACAAGTGGTGTGATTTGCTGGTACTAACACGGAAACTTTGGGCTTTACAATTTTGATTCCCTGAAACTTGTATCAATTGTGTTCACGTTTTCCAAACATGGAATCTCCAGGCAGGATTAGTTTCTGCTGTGTAGTGCTGCTCGTCAGTGTTCAGTTGCTTTCAGCAAAAGCGTTCTTTTATAGTTTGGCACATTCCTCCCAATGTTTCAGGTACTCTGCAGCGTCTGCATCATTGAACTTGGCCTGACAGCGTGGACACTGTAACTCTGACATGCCTGGACATTCACTCCAGGCAAGGTTGGCCCTCGCTGCTGCTGCCGCTCCTGACGGTGCTGCAGCCTGTTGCTTTGTTCCAGCTGTGGTCCTCAACAGATGCTCCGTGTTGTCCTTGTGCCGCCTTGAGGCAATACGGTGTCCTATGTGGACACGACACATGGGGACTACGTCTCTGCTCTCTCTGGAAGCCCCCTGCTGAAAACCGGAGGGAGGGTGGGGGTAAATTATGAGAAATTCCAGAGTAACACAGAGGAAAAGAAGTGTTGGTAACATAAAAGGGAGAAGAAATTTCCTTGGAGGCATTCAGCCAACTCATGAAAGCCTCTCTGTCTCACCTGTTTGTGTAGCTGCTGTTTTAACTCGTAGATTTGCTCCTTCAAGTCTTGGATCTGGCTCTGTGCTCGCTCTCTGTCTCTTCGCTCCGACTTAAAATCCTCTGTGTAGATGAGGACCTAAGGAAGGACCACAGTATTTTTTATAGACAAACGTTCAAGTGCATCGTCCATTTCATTGATATATTTAAATGTTTTTTGTGCTATTCAAATGATAGGATTTTGGCTACAACTTCAGATATTCCCACTGTCCATTGTGGCTGGAGAAGTTACCTTCTGTTCGATTCTATAAGTTCTATAAATTTTTTGTATAAAAGTGTGTTGTCAAGCTTTTTTGCGGCCGAGCGTTCAGTCTTCCCATTTTCTGCGTATATGCTGACTCCCTATGATATTATTCAACATTTCTATCAACCTGCTTCATGTGTACCTTCCCTGTACATCAACGTTTGTTACAAAAAGTACCAAGACCATTATACTGTACTAACCTGCTGCTCCAGTGTCTGGATTCTCTCTTTGTCTTGCCACCGGGTCTGCTCCACCTCACGACCCAGCCTGGCACACTCACTCATCTTCTCTCCCAGTAAACCATTGAGTCTGGAAATCTCTTGATGAAGCAACCCAGTGCTGACAGTTCCCATTCCAGGCATTAGACCCTGCCCTGTACTTTCCTTCAGCCTCTGACACAGACCTCTGATGTAGTCCTCCCTGCTTGTGTCATACTTCTGCCACTGACAGTTCAAACCTTGAACCTTCAAATGGCAAAACATGAAATTAAATGAGCTATCAAATATGTCACTTTTATGTTTATATGAAAACCACAAAAAAAACCAAAACGTCAGACTTACATATGCCACTCTCTGTTTTAGACGTTTGTTTTCTTCCTGGAGTTGGAGGATCTGTGTGTTCACATTACTTGCGTCAGACAAGTCTGTCGTCTGTTGTTAAATAGTTAAATGTTAGAGCAAAGCACGGGGACAATTTGGATGCAGTTAAATGAAGTAAACAAAAAAAACAGTCTCGCTCAGGTATACACCAACCCACCTCTTTATTCGTATGCTGCGCCACCGCTTGCACAACGTCTTCCTCCTTCTTGTCTTTCTCGAGCCTCACCAGCAGCTCCTGGCACACCTTCACAGTTGCACTAAGCTGGCTTCGCAGCTTGTCGGCCTCCTCCGCCAAGGAGCTGCATAGCACGGCTCTCGTGGCCTCCGTCCGCTCCCCCTCTTCCAGGGCTAATCGTAGCCTCTGAATCTCCTGGTCCTTCTCGTGGTCCGGCTGACACCTGACACTCTCCAGCTCCAGCTCCTTCTCTTGGAGCTGCACGTTCAGCCTCTGGATCTCCTGGAGGACAGAGGATATGAGGTTTCGTTAGCAGCTGCAGCTCTGTTGTATATGCTGATGATGTGGCACTGGATGTTATGTCAATATTAAAAACCATCAGTGGGAATTAACACTTTTAGCAAATTAATTTCCTGATATTCCCTTGCGTACACTGGCAGACTCTTCGGGCAAAATGTTAACCTTAATATGATTTGTATTAAGACGCTTTCAGAAAATATGCAGGTGGTGGTAACAGGTACTAACAAGTAGATGAGATTGGATGTAAAAATACTTTGAAAAGAGTTACAATAAATGACATTTATTTTTAAATATTGTTGCTTCCTCCTTTGACTCTTAACAATAAATGATCACAACTGTTGGGGATAAAGGTTTTGTTACCCTTTAACTAAATAACTGATGATAGAAAACTTGCTGTGCCCTGTTTTCACACATATGATATAGATTTGTACATATAATTGAAAAACGTAAAAGAAACACCCAAACAAAAATGTTTTGCCTTGGTTTATCATTTAAAAAACCAAACAGGCCGCAGGTGTAGATTGTTTTAACACATACACGTCTCAGTTCCTGAACATTTTAAGTAATTTTGACATTTGCAGTGTCAGATCTAATTCCCCATTTTGTTAGTTCTGCTTGGAACTAACAAAATGGAATGTTTAAGCAAATGTTTTGATTTTTTTTACTGATCATTTAGAAATACTGTTTTTCACCTCAGGTACCAAATGCATTGGGATGACATGTCCAAAAACACCTGCTTTGATAAACTATAAATATTTGTGCAGATGATTTCAAGGCGGTTTCTACAACAAAACCCAAAGTTCATCATCAAGATTTCAATTAAAAGCTGTAGCCAGTGAATTAAACATAAATGTATGAGGACAAAAACCCAAACATCTACCTCCTCTTGTCTGGATGTCTTGAACTCCAGGTCGTTCCTCCTCTGTTTGAGCTTGCAGATCTCTTTGCACAGGCTCTCCAACAGAGACTTGGATGGCCCGATCATCACTGACTCTTGGTCGCCCACAGTCAGGTAGAGGTTCTCATATCTGCCCAGTCTTGCCTTAAGATCTGCGATGATGTTATCCTTCAAGTGCAGTTGCTTGTTCAGGAGCTCGATCTCCTGCTGAGTCTCGTGATAAAGAGTGTTCAGTGTGCTGAAACTGCGGCTTTTGTCCTTCGGCGCTTCGTTACCATCCGCGTTCACCACGACGCTGTCCATTGCTGGTCAAATGGGTGATGTTGACAGGAATAATGTGCCTTTTTTTCTTACTGCTCATACATTTGACGTCTCCTTTGCTTCCTCTCTTGAACCGACCGATTGTGTCGAAGATCTGTGTCGAGTGTAATATCCCCGTTCAGGGGGATTTCCTAGGGAACTTCCCCGCGTACTTTTTGTAGCTTCGTCAAACCGAAGCCTGCCTGCTCTCAAAAGACTCATCTTAGACAGTCATGGGGAGTGACGGTGGGTTTCACAGTCTTTCAGTACTAATGGTTAAGACAACTGTAACATAATAAACTTTATGTGCAAGGAAAAACACTTTTTTGTCCACACTTTTCATAGTACCGGACGTGAAACGGCGGTGGTGCGTTCAAAACAGTCGGGAACCTGTACATTTTTTGGTTTTTAATTTTGCGAAATGGTTCGGCAGTCCAGGTAAATCAAACAGAAGCTACAGTCTATACGTATAAAGTACAAGCATGGTAAAAAGAGTAGATATAAACTGCTGTGTAGAACATGTTTTTAACTTATAACGCATTCCTTCTACATTTAACTGGACTGTGTAAACGCCCCAGTTGCCTTCACGTCCCCTTAGAGTCGAAATCTTGACAACAAATTCACGAACGCCAAACAAACTTCTATATCTATAACAATAATAATAATAAAATCCTAAAACGGGCCTGGAAGAGAGACTGCAACAATGATTCATTTTGTTTTACCCCCTCGAATTTCTTTTGTATTTTTATAATTGCATTTACATTTCTAACTCCACTATATAATATATATCTTCAGAAAAAATGAATAGAGGGATCTACATACATGTGGAAGTAAATGTTGGTATCTAAAATGTTTTTTTTTGTGGACAATTTAACATAACATCAATAAATCCATTATTGGTAATAAGCCAGATTTCCACATAGAGTACACTCATTTTGGTCCTTGAATGTCTCATCAGGGTTTTTTGTCTCTCATAACAAATTCCCCATTATGTCAGATTAGTTAATGTTTGTCTAGGAGAATTTATTTACTCATGCTTTGTATTGTGAAGCAATCTCATTGTTTTATAAATTGCACATATCCAGACACAGAGGATGTGGGATTGTACTTCAGATTTGTAGGCATTTATGTGACTCAGACGGTCATTGTTTGGCTCCTACTAATCCCCAGGGGATATTTGTGATTTCTGTAATTTGGGAAAAACCATTAGATACAACAACAACAACAACAACAACAACACACACATATATATTTATAAATTAATATATATATATAATATTATATATATATATAATACTATAGGCTATATATATAGGCTATAGTATGTCTTGCTTGTGTTCTGTGTGTGAATGGGGGAAAAAAGATCTTTGCACAGTTGAACCTCATCAGATCAAAATGAAAGTAAAGATGCAGCACTAAGGTGAGAAACCTTTAAGGCAGTCATTCAAGAACTTTCAGTCCTAGTGACCAGTGGTGGGGAGTCCCAGGTATTTCTGGGACACATCACAAGGTCAAAGTGACTCACTGTTGTCATAGGTTTGTCATGTGACACACATCTGAGTCACATGGTTATAGGTGTTCAGGGGTGTGTGTACCTGTGATGAGTCACTGCTCCTCTACCTGGCTGCCTCACGGTTCATCTGTAGTGCCATCTAGAGGCCAACTCTAAGGAACTGAATCCATCGGTCTTATTTAGTGAACCGCGGTAGAACCAGGTTCCAAACGTGATGAAAGAAATAAAAATAATAATTACGATAAATTAAAGATCTGGCCATTATCGCAATCATTAAGGGAATGTACGTGATTGAGTTAAACGTGTCATTGCCGTCATGGGCAAGAGTTTCAGCAGACACGGTAGGACCAAGGGTTACTGTGAGATTTGTTCTGTTGAGATAAGAGCGAAGTAATAAAACAGCAGGACACACGAAGTTTCACGTCTCGACGCATTATAATCTCATTTGTTTCTCTGTTTTCTAAAAAATAAAACGAAACAAAAAAAGCGGGGCAGTGGTGGCCTAGTGGCCAAGAAAAAAAGTTCAAGAAAAAAAAGATACAAATATAAACCTTGGCTGCAGCCTCCAGTTAGTATCTTGTTTAACTGTTGACTTCCACAAGATGGCAGTATAAAACAATGCATATAACAGTTTCACACAGCTATACCCCATTAAACAGTCATCACAATTGAATGTACTTTCCATTATTTATTAATCTACCGTTTGTGGCTATTTCAATCAACACTATGTTCAGAAGACAGTTTAATATCTAAAAACAAACGAGGATAAAAAGGCTAATATTGGATATTTACACTGTAATACTTTCAAAGAGATATTTTACATTGCACACGCTTACATTTACACACAAAAACACACACGTCCACATGGTTATTGAGCCTACTAAACAATACTTATGGAATCAACACTAACCAATCAAAACTGAGGATAATCATTTGAAAAACAACTCATTTGTTTCACTCAAACAAACCTTCGAATCAGGTTAAAATGTCATGTGAAGTTAAGGAGTAGAAAAATATTACTTTTTTTCTCATTGTAGTAGAAAATTATGCAGTGGGTCAAGTACAAAAGATTTATTAAAATGTTGAAGGGGACGAGAATATAGCCAGCTATCTCTCTTTTTTTTGTTTGAGGGAAAAGTGGGGAATATTAAAAACATGTCTCAGAGAGTCACACCATAGACATTTTCACGAGTTTACCTATAATTTTACCCAGTATGCAAAAGAAAACAGGAAATCAATGAGAGAAAGTTCTAATAAACGTCATTTAACTGAATAGAAACACTTTACCTACAGTAAGAAAAATACTATTGATGAAGTATTTGCTGAATTTTCTATTGGAGTGTGACTAGACTCTGGACTTGGCATCATTAAAGCAGGTATGTGAGATTAAAACCAGTGTAATGCAAATATGATCGGATTCTGTATGCAATGTCCGCAGTTTATAGAATTATTCCCATCACGACGTTAATTTGGAAACTGTACTCTGATCAGATTCCAGACTAATGGTATAAAACTTTACTCTATGTATGACATGAATGAACACTTGTTTTTTGGTAGTATTTGGATAACAGAAGATGAATGTTGTTTCATCTGAACAAAAAATATACACTTGGACAACCTATATGATCTCAGATGTTAGATTACGGCAGTGCTTCTCAAAGTGTGGGGCGGGCGCCCCTGGGGGGGCGCTGTGTGGTGCTGAGGGGGGCGTGTGTGACCCTGGGGAACAAGCCGTATTACAATAAAGTGTAATTGCACATTCTTGTAAGTTGAACTATATCTCTTTCTTTTTGTTTTCTTTATGTTAACAAGGATACAATGTTATGCAGAGCTGTACCTAGAACTATTTTATAGACAAATGCTATTACTTATAGTTGCAGTGGAGAGTGGACGCTAATCGTTTTCTTCTTGCTAAGGGGGGCACGGCAGAAAATAATTGAGAAACACTGGATTAGAGTCTTAGACAAATCAATATCCATAGACCTGGTTGTAGAAAAGCTGATGGATGAAAGTTCAACACCACTGATAGGAATACTGATGCTATAAACTGATGAATGAGCAAATTTTTTTACCATGACATCAATTGGGCCTCTTTTTAATGATGCGCTGTGTTTGCATCCTGGGTTTTAACACATCCATTTCTTATAAACGGTCTCAGTAAATACATTTGATTTAGAAACATCTGAGGAGTTAGAGGAGTTTGTTGTGGGAGTGCATCGTTACAGGAGTTTCTGTGCAAAACAAATAGGCGTTACAGGATAAAACCGACTCTAGATGTCGTCTTTCTAGATCAATATACGTGTAAATGTGTGATTACGTTCCTTTTTTTCATAACTACCAGGACAAAACCACAAAGGTTATGGTAGATTGAGATTATTATTGTGAGAAAACAAATGTCTGGATTTATTAGGCACTGGTACATTCTACATTTGTGTGCCATATTTTTTATTTGTTTTGAAGTTACTCTGCGTGTATCATACTATTTCTTCAAGGATTTCTTTAAAGATATACTAATGATCATCACATAAAGTGTGTTCTCTAATGCCTCGGACACATCTTTGTTGGACTTCAGAGATGGATATTACAATGAGTTTTGGGGAAGAGCTCAACAGTAACTCATGCAGGTCGTGTTTGTTTCCCCTCTAACACTGCAGCTTGCGAATGCTGCGAGAAATCCTCTTAAACTCACGCTGTCCCTTCTGCCAGCGCTTCAGTGAGGTGATGACCAGGTGGCCGTCCATCTTTTGGCCCATGACCAGATAGGCAGCGTTGATGTCGTTCATCTCCTCGCAGATGCACTGCAGGCCGTCCTTCAGCCACAACACTGTCTTCCTCAAGTCGTGCTCGCTCACACCTTTCATCTTGTAGATGGTCTTGCTCTTGGTCTCGGGCACTATTTTGGTGTCACCATTGATATAGGAGATCTCCTTGACTTTTATCTTCAAGGCTTCGGCCAATCAAAAGAGAGGAGAGATTTTTAAAAGGACAGACAGGCGTAGAACAAATCACCCCTTTGTCGTATAATTGAAGCCGTCTGTATTTACGAAAGTAAGGACGTAACCCACGGGTTACATCAGAGCAGTGCAGTTTCATGCATGTGTGGTGAATTTTTTTGTGTCAAAACTTACAACGGCCTCAGCCTGCTGTAAGTTAGCATGGTGACCTAATGGGTTTAACATTTGAACAAACTTCTGGGATTAAATTAGAAAGAAAAAAAAAACTCACCAAAGTCATTCTTACAAAGGTTGTCAACAATTTCGTTGTCATTTTCTTCAGTTTCCTTGCAGGCGTCACACACTCTAGGCACTAAAAGAAATTGGAAATTGGTGGCTATTTAGTTGGGTAAGCAGGTTGGCGTTTGGAAAATCAATCAATTAATCAATCAATCAAACTATCTATCAATCTATACATGAACTATGACTCTGCAATCCTTCATTAAATTTCTGTTAGAAACAAACAAAAAAAGAAAAAACCTTCTTTGGTGGCGGGAACGTAGTTCTCCAAGGACGCCGGTGGGATGCACAGATCGTTGTCTAAGGGAAAACGGTCGCAGTCCAGCATCTTGGGCCAAGGGAATCCAAACGCGGACATGACGGGCGCGCAGCCGTTTTTGACGTTTTCGCACAGGGACCTGCACGGCTGTATGGGCTCGTCTAAGTCGTCCAGACACACGGGTGCAAAGAGGGAGCAGAGAAACTTCTTGGTGTCGGGGTGGCATTGCTTCTGCACCAGCGGGATCCAGGATGCAGCCTGTTGCAGAACTTCATTCATGGTTTCGTGCCCCAGCAGGTTCGGCAGGCGCATCTCCGTGTACTCTATGTCATGGCACAGGAGGAGGCTCGCGGGGATTTGCTTGCAGTTATTCTTTTTGTAAAACACGTCGTGCTGGCCAAAATTGTATAATCCGTGAATGGCTTCCATGCATGGTATCGACAGCAGCCACAGGAAGAGCACCTTTGACAGGGACACGCTCATTTTGGATGCGCGTAAAAGTTGCACCGTGTGGACATAGACCGTCTTGGAGCAGCAGTCAGTGTGGACCCAGCCTCTGTCAGTGGACAACCCTCAGTGTTACCAGAGGTTTTCTTGGCGTAACACTGGGTGGAGTCTAGTAGCTGTACGTCAAAAAAAAACAAAAACCTGTACGTGTCCTTTTGAGATTCCAGGTTTATCTGATCAGGAATTGATGCACCCGTGATTTCTTTTTTAGGAATTCTCTTATTAGGATTTTGTCACTCTTTTGCACTTTTTCCTGTTCTGTTTCATCTTTTGCCCTTCATGGTAATCATTATAAAATTGTGTCTGACAGGTTTTCCTCATTAGGCTCCGTTCAACAGAAACACATCCGGAGTGATCCGTTGCCTTATTCTGCTCTTTGTAAATAGTTTGGAAATGTTGTCAGTGTGGAGCATTTATCTCTGTTCACTGGAGCGTTCATTTTCCATCATTAGGAGCAGAGCTGGTGAAAACCTATGGGCATGCCTGCGAGCTTATACCACATGATGAAATATGGTAGACACCGGTGTGAGAAGCAGGCCCAGGGGTGAAACCGAATCTGCCTCCTCCTGCTCCGCTGCTCTGGCTCCCATCCATTCCCAGACCCCCTCGAGCTGCACAGTCTGGTTTGCAGACAGCAGTGTGGTTCTTCTCAGACTTCACCTTCTTTTTCTGCCTTTTAGAGGAAGTTGAAAAACGCCAGGAATCTAATTACAGATGTAAGAAAATGTTTTTGGAACTTGGTTTTCAGTCGGTATTTACTCACACACTCACCCTGTTGTATTAGGATATACGTAATTTGGTTTTATGTCGCGCTAAAACCCACTGTAGCGTTAAACAACCCTGGTGCACAACACAGGTAAAAACATTTATATACTCAGCTTAATCTCTCTAAACTTCCCACCTACAGTATGTCATTCAGCAACTCCTTCGGTCTTCCGCTGCTTTACAACAAAGCCCGCGTTTTTGAAGAGAGTAAAGTGCATTAGCATTGAAACGCAGCTGTATTTTATTTGCTCGGAATTAAACCAGCCATTACGGTTTACAGCTCCGCTCGTGCCAAGATTATTTCAAACAAGACCTGAACACAGAGGACGTTTTTTGGCAACAGGCTGTTGCTTCACTTGTTTTTCTTTTCCTGTAAAAAATAAACACAAGCACAAATGACGAACAAGTGGATGAAAAATGCCGTACAGCTTTAAAGCAGCTCCCTAGATTGTGCTGCTACTGTAATTGTTTTCAGTCTCCCTCCCTCAGACTGAAATTTTGATAGCATGATTCATAGTAAGTAATGAATCCCTACTGTGTCTAAAATTGTGCTGTGATATTGTTATGCTGCTCATCCAGTAACTTGAGTGGACTCCCAAAAAGATTGGGCAAAAAATACATTTTTGAAACAATTATTTGCAGAAGCAGAAAGAGCAGAATATCTTGAATACATTTTCCATCTTCTCCTTTTTGGCTTGTCCCTTTTTCAGAGGTTGCCACAGCAAATCAATATATTTCTTTCATAATTTTGAGTATTTGTAGGACCTTCAGTATACTGTGTTGTACATATTCAGCAGCATTACCCTTTTCTTTCTTTCTTGCTGGTAGTGTTTTGTAGTTGACTTGTTTATGGTATTTTGATTCTGATGGAAAGTCGACCTAGTGAGTAACAAGTAAGGCTGTTAGGTGAGTAGGACACTGTAAGACACTGTGTCGAAGATGATGGTTGGATGATGATGATGATGATGAGAGCAAACAGGTCTAAGGATCGAGGTAAACTGAACATTTTTCAATTGAAATTCAACTTTATGATTGAAAACACCACACAACATCTTAAACTTTTGCATTCTTTCCCTTTGAATGTTGACTGCTATGATCACGTGAATGTTATAATGCCGTTTCAAGCCCCCAGAAAAGTTGGGGACCAACATGAGCATTTCATTGATAAATCTTTTAAAGTAATCTATGTGAAAGCTTTACGTAAAACGTTTATAGAATGAAAACAAATCAATATTAGGCCCTACCTGAGATTTAACCTACTTTTATAAGGCAACATTCAAACAACTTAACCCTTCCCCACAGATTTAGTTCTATTCAGGTCTGTGAAGAAACACTTAAACAGCATTTAAGAGCTGTAGCCCCCCGTTAACCTGCAACTGGACCCCTTTTAGGTGAGCAGTGGGTCAGCAGCCTAAACCGTACCTGCAAGGTCACATACTTACTTTTCCTACGTGACTAAATATGATCTGCTGTAAACAGACTTCTGATAGTTATACACAATCCATATGGAGAACTGGTACAACAAGAAGCCTGGTACGAAGCCTGGTCCCACTCTCTAAAATTGAAAGAGTAAATGAAGCCTAGTTCAAAGAGCAGGCGGCCTGTGCACCCTGGAATAAGCCGTACTAACTCCAAGGCTGTTTTGTATCCATCCAAAATCAAACCTATATTTAAAATACAGTTTTACAGACATTAAAAGTCAGAGTCTGAGGATCGAGGTAAACTGATCCCAGCCCTGGGCCTACAGTTACCCCAGCGGGTTCTCATTAAAAGCCTGAAAAAGAGACACAGAAAATAGACCCCAGCTTGTCCCAACCTCCTGGTTTGTCTGTCATATCACTCTTTCTTCTCCCCATCTTTCTGTCTATCAACCAACCAACCAACCAACCTACCTACCTACCAACCTACCTACCTACCAACCTACCTTCCTATCTACCTATCTACCTACCTACTTACCTACCTACCTACCAAGCAACCAACCATACAACCTTCCTACCTACCTACCTAGCAACCAACCAACCAACCAACCACCCAACCAACCAACCTACCTACCTACCTACCTACCAACAAACCAACCAACCAACCGACCTACCTACCAACCTACCTACCTACCTAGCAACCAACCAACCACCCAACCTTCCTACCTACCTACCTACCTATCTACCTACCCAACCACCCACCTACTTACCTACCTACACATGCAAAAATGATTGTGAACAATAACCATAATGCCTTGTACTCTGTGATTGAAATTTTAAATTTAAGATTTTTACTTTTCCAAATGCACTCACCCAGAGCAAACTAAGTTTAAACCTCAGCCTGACAATCATCGAAAGCAATTGGAAGTAGAGAAGATATTTGTTTACAAGTGAAACAAAAAAGCCAATCACTGACAAAACGAAGATAAGCCTAGTTATAGAGAAAACAAATGTCAAAGTCTGGGGTGAGAATCATCATCAAGGAGTTGACAGAAATCCACCTGGCATAGAGCAAGTCTAACAGGGGGAAATGGACGTGTTTCAAAGCACATGGCTAAAAATTAGAAAGAGTTGTATCTCACGGCTCTGGAGGAACTGCCAAGACGCTAATAAAAGGCATATCCCAGTTTGGAATGGCAGGAAAACTGTAGAAAACCTGGAGAGAGATAAAACCTTTCTGTAACATGAGACACAACTAGAACTCATTTAGATAATGAACATGACCCAAGGACCCATGTCCTCAGACAAACTCTGAAGTTTGATTGTAGTTTTGACTCTGACTCTATCGTTACAAGTCCCATATTAAAATAGAGCAATGTGAGCCAATGCATTATAGATGTTATGTCTACAAAGGCTGCATTCAAAATCCTTTGTTATTTTTAAACACCAAAAATGGATAAATCTTCCGAGGGACGCTATTAGCTGTGCACATTTTGTCTGAATGCCGCCAAAAACAGAGAAAATCACAGATTGAAGGTTTTACTTAGAACAACTTATATATATATGTATATATATATATATATACACACACACTTATTCGGTCAGTGAACTGAAGACTGACTTCTGTTGTTACTGTAATTATTATTATTATTGTTACTTTTTTTTTTAGAAACTACAGGTACACTTAATTTGAGGTTCTCAAGATGAGGTTCTTGACCCTCAGGAGGTCCATAAAGATACAGCTAGATGGCCATTAAATCTTGTACATTTTAAAATATGTTTTAAGAAATAGAATCATGAACCTGAATATTTCTAAATCAGGTGGGTGTCGAACATTAGAGGGTTAGAATGGCTTCTGTGAGGTTTGTGGCTTTGTGGTGGACTGCTGTGATTGGCTCCAAAATTGGCACTATATGGGCAAGATTGATCAGATTTTTGACTCATTTAATTTGATTTACAGTCATTGTTCATATAAGACAAAAGTCCATCCATTCATTGACATATGGATTAATTTACAACAATTCTGCCATTTTCTCTGGTTTGGAATGACATCAACTCTATGTGACATCATTCTGACTGTACCATAAAAGTTAACCTCTGCCAGTTTGGTGTACTATGGCTCTGAGTGTACTTCCTGACTACCAGCTGAGAATCAAGCGTACAGCTCTGAACATCGTCCTGAAGTTCACTAATGAGCTTGTTACCTTCAATCACTGCTTTTACATTGACATGTGGAGAAGAATTTCTGCACTGCCAGAGGAATTAATCTCATTAGAGCCCCAGAGTCCTATAGATTGTCCCTCCTTGTATGACTGATGTTTCCCTTGTACAGATCTAATTGGCTCAGTATGGTGTTTCAGGGCAACCCTGGGACACACACACACACACACACACGCCACTGGTAGAATGGCAGAATCAGATGTATACACGCACAATGTGGCAGTGTTGAAATGTGACAATGTTATGTATAGATATGCACAGGTTGTTTGAAATGTTGGTAGAAAAAAGTTGAAAAAAAATGAAGATAAAAAATGTAGAGGAGTCCCTCAGGCTGAGCTCAGAGCAGCTTTGTTGATCTTAGAATGGAGAGCCTGGTAGACTGACCTGGTTCAGGGGAACATTTGAAGGTCATGGGGACCGTTAATATGTGCCAGACTACTTAGCTTGGAGAAGGTTAAATAAACACAAGCATTTAAAGATTTTATGGGTATAGGTTGCAAGAGTTTCCCAAGAAAAAGCTGTTTGCAAATCCCATAGAATCACTTTTTCACAGAAATGCCATCAAAAATATATAATTAGTCTTTTAGTGGATCATTAAAAATTAAATATTTGTATAAATGAGCAATGTTAAAAAAAAAAGATGGCAGTGGTGGCCAAGTGGTTAAGGGTCCGACTTGGGTCCGCCAGGCTTCAGGTTTGAATCCACCGGCCACTGAGCACCATCCCAACCCACATGACTTCCCACAAGGCTCACAATATGGTGCAATGTAATTTGGGTGGTGTCAGCTGCTCCTGCTACTGGCAGATGAAGATGAATAAATTAATTTAAAAAACAAATCTTAAAAAACGAAAAAAGCGACTATAGCACCACCTGCAGGGCTTACAGATAGTTTCATAATTTGTGTGCACACTGTATATAATCTTTGTATTCTAGCAGTGGTGGCCTAACAAATTTTTGTATAATGTAATATTTAACAAGTATAGATTTATTTTTTACTATAACTGTTTATGGTTTTAGTTAACAGAAAAACTGACCTATTCCCTGAGTAAATGGAGCCTGCTCTTTAGTTGGTACAGCAAAATTAAAATAAGTATATTGTAGGAAAGGTAAAGGTAGTAAATAATATAGTGTCCGTATTGGAATAAAGTCTTTTTGGATTTGTACCCAACAACAGAATGGGAAAAGTCTTACAGACGTCCGTGGCTTAGTGTGACAAGAACTTCCTTCTACACGGACCTTCCCTCTGCCCGCTAACTGATACTGAAGCTGAATAACTCAGCGTGGAGGACTTTACAACTCACACTAAAATACAAGCAGATCAAGTTAGAGGAGAGGTGTTCTCTGACTGACCCATGTGGAACAGGACTGCTCTAACCTAGTGGCTGTAACTAAAAAAAAACACTTTATTTTAAGTGTTTTTTTTATCCCACGCATCATATTCAAGTAGCCCCACTGACTTTGAAATATAATTGTTTTTTGTTTGCATGAGTGTGTGTGTGTGTGTGTGTAATATATCATTTCCTTCCCCTGGTTTTCCGTGACATGGACAAATTGCCACTGTGGGAGAAGTCATGGATCATTTGCCTGTTCGCTGTTTGTGTGTGGTGAAATCTAATCTTTTGTGCCTTTATCCCAGGAATATGAGATAGAAGTAAAAAAAGAAACTCCGCCCTGCTAAATTTTACTGATGGTGGAGGCAGAGTAGCAGGTGACCCATGGTGATCCCTGAAATACCAGACATGGGCTCAAGTGTAAACAAAGGTCTGATGTTCATTCACAGTTGTAACAGCGCAGCAAGGACACTTTATTTTAAGGTGTAGTGGAAATATGTGTGCCTGGCTGTGTTTGTGTGTGTGCCGTTCCATGTTTGTGTTTGTTTGGAGGTCTAAACAGAAATGGACCCCAGACCAGGATCTTACCAAGCACAAACATACACCAAAACAATCTCTCTGATCTAACATATAATTGTTACATTGACTATGAAAAACATAAATATTTTTTTTTCTTTCTGAAGCTTTTAGTGAGACAGCATTTGTGTAAAAATTATGTTTTTCCTTGTGCCCGTGAAGTAGATCTCAGCTTTCTCACTTCCTAAAAAAGTACATTTTAAGAAATTGTACCATTGCAACAGTAGGATTGTCTACAGCAACTGATATTACCATGATTACATGATGTCAGTAGGATTGATATTGTTTTTTACATCTGATGATGAAAACCTCATAACACAGCATATAGATCTGGGGTCACCATTACAGTGCCCGCGAGCACCAGGTGTCCCATGAGGACCATGTGAGTGGCCGTACACCTGTTCTAAAATTAGCTCAATTAACGCACTTATCAGTGAGCTGCATCTATTTATTTTATTCTATTTTTTTGATATTCTCATTTAAATCACACATATAAAGACCTGGAAATAATAATATATTATTATTCTAATGATTAATATAAATGAACTCTGACCTACTATAGTTCAAGGTAGTATAGTATATAGTATAGTATAGTATTTGATAGCACAACTGTTAAGTGCTTTTTTTCCCCGCATTCTGCTGCAGTACAATGTGATTTCCTAGAACTGTTGTAAAAGTGATCATTTTAAAATGTTCAATTTGAAAAAAACTGCAACTTGAAAATAATATATAAATTAATATTAATATGCAACGCTTTATTTCTCTATCTTTATATATTGTTGATTTTTTTCATGAGAAATCATTTACATGATCAGTGTCTTCACACAGCTAAATACCATTAATTATTAATAATAACATATAATTTAAGCTAAATGGAGCAAATTGGCTATTTCAGAAGTATGTATCAAACTGGTAGCCCTTTGCCTTTATCAGCACCCAGGAAGTAACCCTCGGTTTCAAAAAGGTTGGTGACCCCAAGATTGAGCCACATTTGGTGGATTTGGTAATGGTTGACGTTGGTATATAAAGTATGACATCAGACAGAACACATATTGTATTACTTAGACAGTGAGAACCAAGGCAACACTTTTTGGTTTTTACCTGCAGACAGGCTCCTACTGTGTGGTCGTGTCACACTTTATTATCCGGTTTCCTGTAAATTGTATCATAAGTTCCTCAGCCTGACATCTGTTCTGTTGTAAAGACCTAAACCACTGCCTGGGACCATGAACTCTTTTCTGCTCTTTTCAAAATTAAAAAAAAAAACTAAAAAAATCTGCAGGTAGTGTGTATTCAACTCCTCCTGGCTGCCATGTTTATTTTGTAGTCTTTTCTAATACGGTACTTGTGCCTCGTATGAACATGAGGTTTGGTAATTTTGCCAAGTACCGACTGTAAAGGGACCGTTTTGATTTAATGAGGGCCTTGTTAAAAAGTGGATTCTCCTGTAGCGGTGAGAGAGGAAAGAAGCCTGTATGCCGTCACAGGGAATCACGGCGCTCCTTATTATTTTTCTGCACACTAACAGCGTGTCTTTTAGTCCCTGTTTGCAGACAAACATGGAACAAGCCGGTGGCTGTTCACATTAACCTGCGGTGTCCTGCTGAGAGGGCACAGAAAACAACTACAGTCTTTGGGGGGGGGGGCATACAACCAGACATTACAAAAATCATGGCTTCCCTTTAATGCTCCTCTACAGTGCAGCAGAA
>JAFBJS010004264.1:53258-71358 GCA_016785265.1 Paraplagusia blochii
ATTTTTTTTATTCCTGTTTAGTTAATCTTTATATATCGTTAGCCTCATAGCATAATTGCCTATGTCATATTTAAATGAAATATGGCTTAGGCAATTATACTATGAGGCTAACGATATACCATAAAAAATGTGTGCGTGTGTATATATATATATATATATATATACACACATATATCTATGTATATATATATATATATATGTATATGTATATATATATATAACCTCCTCTTGCTTGGTGGCCACATACGTGTGCACTGTGGAATTGTTTGGTCCTAGAAGAGAAATTGTATTCCTATTTATTAATTCTACCGTGAAGGAAATTTTCCATAAACATTCCATATTTGACATTTGTCCCAAACCTGATCCATTAAAACCTAATGCTTCTTCTAACACTTTTTAAAGATAATGACTGAAATGTCCTCATCTAGGACATTTATTAAAAATTGGACACCTTAAAAATGATGATCTGTCCTGTAATTTTTAAAATATCCAGGCAAAATATTCACCTTACAACATGTTAAACTCAGATCTCTAGAATTTAGTAGATATTCTCACAAACCAGAGAATTACCAGCGCCATCTCTGGCCTTACATGTTATATATAATAGGTACATACAAGAGTTTATGCCCTGCTGCACGTTACCTGTGTTCACTGCATGTTAGCTGTTGATAGGGTGAGTGTGTATGGTGGAGAGGTATGATTGTGGTTCAGATTGTTGGTCAACTCGAGCTAACCCCAGAGAGCAGAGTGTGCGGAGAGCACTATTCTAAGTATACCTTAGTGGCACCAAGTGGATTCCAACCAGCAACCTTCTCGACCCAGGTCTACTTCCCAAACCACAGCCTGATTAAGTTGAATTGTCTTCTAAATGACATTCTGGCCACTACTGAAGTTCAAACCATCTTTATGTTCACACTGGCTTTTTAAAATCACTTTATCACTATATAGTTAGTGGAGGCGAGTCCACCGTAATGTTCTATGAACCTCTGACTCCTTCTCCTGTCTCCATGGACAAAATTGGACAGACTCATTTTGGACTAGAATGGAGGAAAGATGTCACTGCCACCTCTGCCGTGTCAGACTCAGTTGTTTGAACCTGAGGTTGGGACATAAATCTCTTCCCATGGGGCCAGCCTTGACATTCTGTTCCCAGATGGTGCCTCCCTGCTGTGGACTCTGTTCCAAAGGGGTCTGGCATCTCAACACCACCCATCCATCACATCAGATCTAGGCCTCTAATAATGGAGGTGGAGGATTCTGTGAGGGACACCTGCCTTCTTTCTTTTTTTTCAACTTGTGGCTAAAACAGTGTCCAAACCCTTGAGCACACTTCATCCCCTGCAGCTCCCATGGGAAGTCAGAGGTCATTTGAGGGTGTGAGACAGCTTTGCATGTCCAGAGACACTTTTGTTGAGGTGACATTCACACTCAAGTCTGCGGCCCAGTCTGTTGCGGCCTCGTGTTACAGGCAGGTT
The DNA here is from genome assembly GCA_016785265.1 of Paraplagusia blochii. NCBI lineage: Eukaryota > Metazoa > Chordata > Actinopteri > Pleuronectiformes > Cynoglossidae > Paraplagusia > Paraplagusia blochii. Next base: position 54,734 of record JAFBJS010004264.1, read on the forward strand.
AGAGGTGGGAGTATAACTAATGTAACAGGAGGCCCCACACAAGCGATAAATGACAAAAACCCGTAGATTTCTCAGTTTTAAGAACTGATGAATGTAGGACATAAGGAAAGGCGTCTAAGCAAAGACTAATTACGCCAAGACGGACAAAGAAAGCAGCTTCTTAATCCGCACAGAGTTTATACAAAGGAATCATACTCCTCCATCTGTTTTGTATATTGTGGTCAAAAAACATCACTGATTTGAACGAAGCCAAATGTGATGCTTGAGGCTCCTTCATACATTCAAAGCTTGTTTGACCCTCCTTCACAACAAAGACCCTTCTCCCTTTCCTCACTGTTCCTACCCATATGTCTGATTGTGTCTGCTGGAACCTTAGTTTCACATCCTGGCTCTTCTGTAGAAGAGTCTGATGACTGATTTGTGCGTTGCATCGTTTAACAAAGCTGTCATTACTCGCAGCTCGCCGCTGCCCGTTGACAGCGTCGGAGGCGCACGCAGGACACGGAGGACATGAAAATCGAGCAAGCGACAAGCTAGCTTGGTTTCTAAACTATAGGTTCTGCCCTCCAGCGTCACTTCAAACCCTTCTTTTACCGAGTCTCGGTGAACCCGCATCATGTCTGTATTAATTTCCATGAAAACAGGCAACGCACTGCACTCTGGCGTACGTCGTCCCACACAGTTGTCAAACATCTGAAAAGCATAGAAAGGATGTCACACGTGGTTCTGATCAAAACAGTGGTAAACTATGGTCACGGAGTAGTTTACTTGTTCCCGTTCTGCATTGTTATCTCTTTGTTAAGATTAGGAATGTCTGTGGGGTAACATCTGCACTGTAATTAAGGACTAAAATTGGTGCCTATTATTAATAAATCGCAATGATTTCCCTCCCTCTCTTCTGCTGCCACATGCGCCAACCTTGGTTTAGTAAAAATGAAAGAGGAAAAAGCACTTGGAGCGATTCCAGCTTGCCAACGAAGCACAAAGCACGCTCTCTGCGTGACAACGTTGATGTAATCTTTCACCAACACACAGTAAACCAACTCAAAAACATATGGAGAAAAAAAACAAAGTCAAAAAGCCTGGTGGTGATTTCGCTGCCTGCTATGCTTCACATATGCAAACACACAGTTTAGGTCGTCCTCAAACTGCAGCTCAATGCAAATATACAATCGTCAGCCACTTTGTTAGGTCTAGTCTAAACTATTGACAGCGAAGGGTCCGAACGGAGATATAGGAGAAATTCAACATGGGATACATCTGACCAGGAGGACCGGAGACGATACCAGTAATTTCTTGGATTTGCTTTTAAAGTTGTCTATTGTCGTATTTGAACTTCCACCTTTAACGTTCTCATGGCGCTCTCTACTACATCCGCCTTACAACAACTACACACACTGGGCGCACTGCACTATAGGTCGCGCCACACATTTTAAAGAAAATCTGAGCCTTATAGTCGTGAAAATAACGGCAAGGACCAAGCTAGATTTGCAGAAGATCATCTTTGCAGACAACAGATTAAGCTTTTGTTCTTAAATAGGCTCCATCTACCAACACTATTTACTACGCAACTTATTTGCGTAGCATCAACGATTCCAGGCCAATTATTTTGGAGCCAGAAAAGTCTCAAAAAAGAACACATGCGTAAGCAAGGATCCGCGAATGTATTCTGGGAAGAGCACACAAACAATGCTTCATACGTCATAATACATTTGTGAATTCTTCAAACTACGTTTGTGAATTGTTGTACGCACATGCAAATCGTGCTTTTAATTTGTAAAACTACACGCACACTATTTGTATTTTTGAGACTCTTACGACTTACCTGATTCGCGTACGTGATTTTGCTACGTCAGTCCGTCACCAGCCAATCAGAAGTCTCACTCGTTTGCAGCCAATCCCAAGGGTCCAAGTGTGACGTCACTAAGCTGCGCCCAAGAACCAAGTTTGCGTCCTACAAAAATGGCGTCTGGAAGCGGCAATGGCGAGCGTTCGTGTGTAAGTATGATGTTATAACATGCTTACATACTTACACTGGAGCGCTCGTCATTGCCGCTTCAAGATGCCATTTTTGTAGGACGTGAACTTGGTTCGTGGGCGCAATTTTTGACGAAGAGCTGTAGTTTCATTGATGCGTCCTGTTTATAACATGATTATTTCCCTAATTGACTGTAGATCCAGGAGGAGACCCAGTGACACAACGAGACAACATTGAACTCCCTTAGGATTGTTTACCAATGTGTATCAAACCTTTTTACTGTAAGGCAAGACCACTCACCATTCTCTCACTGTGTGGCCCAAGTTGACGTCTATCCAAGATAGAACCTCCATTGTGAGCTCGCCTGTGTTGTTGTGATAAGTTCAAATGTCTGTTTTGGTTTAAAGGAAGATGCAAAAGTTAACAAATATTTTCCAAGTTCAATCAGCCACACAAAGAGTGCACAGTCCACGCAACGCAGTCCAAAAGGACTCTGATTGGAATCAGGAAACCAATCAATGAATAAATAAACATTATTATGAACAGGAACCGATGTGAGTGTTTGGTGCACGGCGCTTTAACATTTTGCGCTATAGGATTTTTTTTTCGATTGTTACCAGAAATGTATCGAGGCTCAATAGCTGCTCCTTTGAAGATGCAAAGCCAGTAGAATGACCTGATCATGCTGTTTTCATTTTCCATTCTGTGTTCAGTCAATAATCGGAACCATCTTTCATGTCATGGGACTTCAGAGGAGCTGTTGTAGCCTAACTTGCAACAGGTAGAAGCCGTAATCAAGCTCTCATGCTGCAAATATGCAACATAGTCACAGTCTCTTTCTTTCTTTCCTTCTTTCTTTTCCTCATTCAGTTTCTATAATATCCAACATTTTCAAACTTTTCAGACCCCACTTCATAGTACAATTGTATGAATTGTAAGACATCCAAGAAAGGAGTAGAGCACAGCTGTTCTTTATTCGTCTCTACGCCTCCTCTGCCAAGTGACTATTAGATGATAATCTCTTCATTTTGGTGTGAAGGTAAAGACAGCTCAGGGAGGGGGAAACATGGTGAGCTCACCTAGAAATTGTGTTTCAGAAAGTAAAAGCAAGTTACTGTAAGTGACACCAGAACGTCATAAATCAGCTCATTATTAATAGAGTGCTGTAACAGGGCTTCAAAAACTGGAACACAGGGTTACATTAAAAAGCTGTCAAGATGTTGAGGTCAGAAAAGGAGACATTTATCAGTCTGTTTATTGTCTTTCTTGATACCATGCCTGATAAAGACTAAACGTCTCACTTTCCTCAGCTGACATCCAGCCTGAGGTCAGCACGTTTGCTTATTTTTACTGTATACCTTCTCAGACTCAGCTGAAGTTCTGTGTTTCTTTATTGTTCTTGTAGGAGCCAAAATTCTTAAGTGTTCAGGTCATTGTCCCGGAAGCCAAAAGTCTCCAAAGCTTCCTCCAGAAGTAAACAGGAAAAGAAGAAAACAAGCTGGAGAAGGTGTAACGTGAAGACCCATACATAAACAGGTGAGGTTTGGTTTATGATGGTTTGTCAACACATGGTAAATAACCCAAAGATGTCTTTCAGTCCCAGCTTAGAAATTATATTTATTTCAAAGAACTGCTGCTTCAAAGTATCGTAAGTAGCTATTTTGAAACAACTATTCCTTTGTAAAATACAAAAGGTAATACAAAGAAATACAATCAATCGAAAGGTTTTATTATCAGATATGATTTCACCAAAACATGATGTGTTCATTATGTATTATTTTCACATTATTACAGGACAGTTTCCTTTCATTAATACAAGTTAGTCACAATTTGTGCTGTCAGTGATTAGTAGACTGAATGTGAAAGTACATTATTTTCCATGATGGGGAGCAAACAACATTTTTTCCAACAAAATCTGCCAAAAAAAAAACTCAAAACATAATAATAAAATCTTGTATTTTACTCCTTTAATAGTACAATGTTATTATATTACACATTTAAGAACTGGATTAAGATACAGATGACAGGGATTTTTTCTAGGGATATTTTTTAGTGCCAGATGTTTACCCTGGCACAGAAAAAACTTCCCCATTATCCCCATTGCACCAAAGAAATAATTTAAAGATAAAGGGCTTTTAGTGCGAGTGTTTTTTATTGAGTCCAGACCATAAAACTGAGACGATGCCAAATGAAACGTGGAACATTAGTCTTTTAGCCTTAAAGCTGCCAATGTGTTTATTTATTTTTGAATACATTTGTGACCAGGACACACTGTGCAGCACTAATTAACAGCCCTGTTAAATCACACTTTCAAACACGAGCTTCTGTCTCTCGTCAACATGCGGCGATGAGTTTGTTACTTCAGTCTGATGCTTTCAACCCCAGTCTCTGAGATGACTGGGGATGCAGTCGGTGTCCTCATAGTGAGAGAAGACAGTGACGGTGTAAAAGCTGGTGTCATCACAGACGGAGTCAATCCTCTGGTCCTGGTTAAGGGTGAATATGCATATTTGCGGAGAGAATTCTTCCTGCTCAAACATGGCACTCGTCTGAGGTTGTCTGGTGGTTCAGTTCTGATGCCAGTCCGAGTCACTCCCATTAATATAGCCGGTGGGTACATGAGACAGCTCGACTCGGCTGCCAAGTCTTCACTGCCACCTTCCAGCTCCTCATCATGAAGCATCTCAAGGTCTGTAAAAGCAGGGGCTAATGTTTGGAATCGGGGTTCCAAGTCTAATAGACAGTCACAGTTGCAGCTGCCCTGCTCCAGGGGACATAACAGTGAGGAGTCAGGATCAGCGAAGATGCAGGTTCTGCAAGAGCAGTGAGACCATTTGGTTCCCATGCTTGCCTCGAAATCTCTAAGAGATAGTACCACAGGAAGCAGCTCCTCACCTCCTCCTTCCTCTTTAAATGTGTGGAGGCTTTCTGTGCTGGCCATTCCTGCAAAAGAAAATTTAGTACCGGATAAAATATGTTCTGATTCCGATTCCCCAGAGCTGCAGGTGTCAGCTGGTAAGGTTGAATCTGAGACCTCTAAACTTTGGTTGGCGTTAACAGACGTGTCTACTTTACTGCAGGGCTGGTGAATTACCAGCTTGATGGCTTGATCTTCAGCTGTTTCACCCTCAGCAGAACCACGGACACTTGGGTCGATACGATTGAAAGTCTCTTTCTTGTCTCTCTTTGTTACCACAACCCTGGGTCGTCTGATCTCCTCTGTAGATACAGCACTTCCCATTTGGCTGTTGGACCTTCTGAGTGAATCCGTTCTACAGTTCAGTTCTGGAGCCATAGCAGCAGACCTCTCCACTGCAGAATCTTTTATCTTGTAATTGAGAACCATGCCCACGATGATAACAAGAGCCACAAGGAAGGTAATAAGCGAGACAGTCATACTGAGCATATGTCTGTCCAGAGGAACCCCCGTGAAAGCTTCAGCAGAGCTGGAGATGTTGATGAACACCGAGCAGGTGGAAGACTTGGAGCCCAGTCTGGGACTCGCTGCAGACACGAGCAGCTCCACCAGGTCTTGACCTGCACGGCCTCTTTGCCGGAAGACTTGACCTGATACAAAGATGGCACCAAAGGTTTTGTTGATTGAGAAAAAAGGCGGAGATTCCACCAATGAGTACTCCACCATCCCATCTACACCACCATCATGATCCATGGCCATCACGTAACCAACCGTCTCCCCCAGCTGCACGTTTGCTGGAAGCATGTAGTGGTACTGTTTCTGGGTGAAGACTGGACTGAACTCGTCCACCCCTTTGATGTTGACCTGAACCCTCACCGTCACAGCTCTGAGACCTTTGTCTCTGGCCTCCACTACGAAACAGTACTCACTCTCCCGTTCAAAGTCAAAAGTTTGTCTGGTGTGAATGTTACCCGTAATAGGGTCGATACCAAAAGCGTCCTTTCTTTCTGGGCTGCCACTGCCGTAGTCCATGAAGCAGGAAGACAGGATCGAGTAGGTGACCTGGCCATATTGACCCAGGTCGTTATCCACCGCGTGGACTGAACAAACATGGGTGAAAACAGGAAGATTCTCTGACACTGAGCAGTTCACCGTGGGGAACATGAAGTATGGAGAGTTGTCATTTTCATCCAACACAGTGATGTGGACCACTGTAAATGCGATGTTAGGATCTTCAGATAATTCTCCACCGTCAGAGGCTCTAATAGTCAGAGTATATTTCGAGTCCTCCTCATAATCCAGAGAGTGATTGACAACCAGACGACCTGACTGAGGGTTGAGTTTAAGGTGACCTTTGGTGTTGCCTGATATGATATCATAGCGCAACAGGGCATTAGTTCCCTTGTCCAGATCCTGTGCGGTGACCTGGACCACCATGGTACCCACTGGACTGCTTTCACTCACATCTGCGTAGTATTGTGCACTGGAGAAAACCGGTGCATTGTCATTACAATCTGTCACATTCACTATAACATCCGCAGAGCTATTCAGTGGAGGACTACCCCGATCAGACACCATGACTGTTAGCACATAGCTGTCTCTGATCTCACGATCCAAGGGTTGACACAGTACGAGTTTTGCCACGTTCTTCATCAGGTTATCAAACTGAATCATTTTCACTTCCAGACAAAATGTTTTCTCCTCATTCCCTCCCAGAATGGTATAGTCCAAGTATGTGTTTTCAGAGCTCCAGTCTTGATCATCTGCAGACAGAGACAGGAGCGTGGTGTCTGTTGGCGTGTCCTCAGGTACACTGAGAGTGTAGAGGTTCTGGTAAAACAGCGGCGCGTGATCGTTGTCGTCCTGAATCTGTATCTCTATGGTGGTGACGGTGGAGTGCATGGGGTCGCCTCCATCCCTCGCTTCTACCAGGAGATGGATGAGGTGGCTGTTAGTGTTTGCCTTGAGAGGTCTGTTGGTGAAAACCGACCCTAAAACACAAACAAGTCACAGATTCAATCAGTTTAAAGTTTAGATGAATAAAATTAGCTAAAATGCTGCCATCTAGTGGCTTTCACTTGAATATATAGCCGGTTATCTCCAAAACTTTTCTAGGGTGCTCATCTTCTTCCTTTTCTTTCGGCTTGTCCCTTTTTTCAGGGGTTGCGACAATTTCCATCTCCAATTTCAAAAGCACCCTGTAGGTTAACAGCACTGTTGGTGGTCGTTATTAACACTAGCCCGACTGATCGGGTATGGAAATCATACGTATACTCACATCTTTGATTTGGCCAAAGTTTTACGCCCGATGCTCTTCCTGACACAACCCTCACCATTTATCTGGGCTTGGGAACGGCGCTAAAAAAAACACTTGCTTGTGCCCCCTAGTGGCTGTTTTTTTCTAGGCCACAAATAATTCGGTGAAACCCAGGCATTGCTTTATCAGGTTTCATTATTGTAGGAAACACCAACAAAAATGTAAAAGGGACAAATGATCAGGTTTAAATTAGTCAGCGGTTTTGAGTAAAAGTCTCAAAGTTAAAAAAGCAATAACAGCATAAATTTTAAGAGTTGAAAACGACGCAACTTATTAGAACAGCGCTTTATAAACACATTTTTCAGCAAGCCGTGCTGCCCATGGCAAAATAAGGCAGTTGGCTTTGCCCGATTATTTGCTTTAGAAATAGCAGACACCAGGAATCTGTTCAAAAGTGAAGAAATCTGCTTTGACTTTTCTGTCTTCCTTGGCTTTAGATAGATAATAGAAAAGACATGACATCATCAATGTAGATCATTTCAGTCTTCAACGTGCAGATCCATTGAGACTTAGACTCTGGTGCAGCTGAACGTAAACTCTCAGTAACCTATAACTTGGACGCGGTGCAGCACATTAGAAAGTTCTTTGTGGCCCATTTCTTTGGCAATCCCTGGTTTAACTTTGTTAGAAACGGAGAGACTCAGATCAATGAATATGAAAATCAGACCACCGGAGAGTTATGAGTCATAAAACCTTAAGGGATGGAAGTAATTTCATCAACAGAAGAGCCTGCCTCTGGTTACAGCACTTCTACACATCTTTTGTCTACAGTATATTCTCTATATTGATCTTCTTACCATTGTCTGGATGAATATAAAAGCCTTGCGATGGGGATTGAATCAGTCTGTAGCTGATTTTTCCATTAATCCCAGAGTCTCTGTCTGTGGAGGACACTGACACCACCATTGTGTCAGCTGGGACGTATTCAGACAATTTCACCTGATGAAAAAATAAGGGGGAAATATTACAAATAGGACATGAGTTATTTCTTTACAGAACTTGTAAATTTACCAAATAATTTATAATATTTCAAAAATAATGAAACAATCTTATTACTTATTTATGATCATTTTTATTGTAATTAACATTAATACAATGTTAGTACAAACCTCGTAATATTTATTTATTTACCTGTGCAAACTATTTTATACATTTTAAAATAATAAATTGAGCAACAATGCTCCCATCTAGTGACTTTCACTTTAATATACAGCCATTTATCCCCAAATCTATTTTTAGGGCACACACCATTTGATGAAACCCATGCATTGTGGTATAGAGGTTTCATCATTGGATAAAAAAAAGTGAATGATTCTTGTAGTTATTACGTAATATGCAAATATCAGTTGGTATCATTGGACATCCCTGAATGTAAAGTAACAATGCTACTTTATGCTATATATACTATACTAGCTGTTGGTAAATCTATCTACAGTCACTTTAATTTTAATGGCAGAACTTTCTGTCTTCCTGAGAGGCTACAAACAAAAATGTAAGTTTTATTTATAAACATTGAATTTATTTTGATGGAAATAACAAAAAAAAATTCTTAAAAATAAATACAGTTAAATTTTTATACATTTATGTACTTATTTTAAGTATTCTGCCTCCTCCTAACCTGGTAGGAGAGCCTGCTGAAGACCGGGGCGTTGTCATTGACATCGAGCACTTGAACTGTGACCTCCCCAGAGGTTAGGTGCAGGGAGTCAAATGCCCAAACTGTCAGCTTGAACTCCTGCTGCTCCTCGTAGTCCAAGGGCTGCGTCAGGGTCACCACACCAGTATAGGGGTCAATGGCAAAGGGGCCTTCGATGCTGCTGTTGTCTGCAAAGCTATAGGTGATGCATGAGCTCAGGTCCAGATCGTTAGCCTTCACCTGGACGACACTGTAACCTGCAGGCAGATCTAGGAAGAAATGAACAGTGTGACATAAGGAACGCAAACAAACTAGACTGTGATGATGGAGAACTTTAAATACTTGACAACGGGAGCTTACTTTCTGCTACAACCACAGGCTCCATTGGAGGAAAGGTGGGGCTGTTATCGTTGACATCCACTACCTGCACCCTGATGGTGGTGCTGCTGCTGAGCGAAGGGTTCCCCCTATCTGTTGCTTGTACTACAAGCCTGGAAAAAGAAGATGAAAATACGTGACTAGACCTAATTAAAAAGTGAAATTTGAGATAACACCTAAGTGAATGCAAAAAATGGGTTTAAAAAAGACACAGAGAGAAACACAGAGATACTCCATGTAAAAATACGCACTCAAACACACATCTAAATAATAGCCACAAGCCTCTCTTATGAGGAACAGATGGTCAGTATGTGTAGTTATTATGAAACAGTGCAGAACAGATCCATGGATGTTGTTCAGTCCAGAGACACAAACTGTTGTTTACATTTTAGCATTTTCTTTACTTATTTCAATATGTGTCAAACTCGGGGCCCGGGGACCAAATATAGCTCACTGAGCAATTTGTATGGCTCACAGGAGCTTAGAAAGCATATTATATATATCCATGCAGAAGTTATTAACCTGATAAAACAAGGAACAATTCATTTTACTTGGATAAATAATAATTACCGCCCTAACATGGACTAATACTGATTCGAATAGTATATTTACAACTGTAATGTTGATGTGTCCCACCAGTAAAATGGGTTTGACACCACCATATTAAAGTATTGCATTGCACAACTATATATTGAGAAAAAGACAGATAGATAGATAGATAGATAGATAAATAGACAGATAGATAGATTTTGGAAGAACTTCTCCATCAAATGCATGCAATATTATGGACGTGTGGACTGATAAACAATGTATTGTTATAAATATATTGTCTGATGATACATTACTTGTATGATGGAGTGATCTCACGGTCCAGCACAATATTGGTTGCGAGGATCCCTCGCACCAAGTCTAGGATGAAGGCTTGGTTGTGGTTACCAGACTTGATGGAGTATTCTATCTGTCCATTCAGTCCACTGTCTGCATCAATAGCAAACACCTGTGAAGTAGTACGGAAAAGTTGAGTCCTAACAAGAGCTGTGTCCAGCTTCACTTCACAGAAATCATCAACATTAAAGTGTTTACCTGCATTATGTAGGTGTTGCGCACTTGTCCCTCCCAAACAGCGGTCCGGTAACTGCTGTATTCGAACAGCGGTGGATTGTCATTGACGTCCCTGAGGGTGATGGTAACCCTACAGTGAGCTGTCTGCAGTCCACTGTCAGCCAGCACCACCAGCTGGATCTGAGGGTTCACCTCAAAGTCCAAGGATTTGTCCCTTTGCACTCGGATCTCACCTGCAAAGACGAAGACAAGACAAGAATCACATTGGCTTAGCTGCAAAATCAAATCTTCAAAATTCATCATATTTTAATGATTTTTTTTGGGAACATTTCTATTCTGGAATCTATGATGAATATATGGTATATTGATATAGATAGAGTAGTAAGAGTGAAAAATCAGACGTTAAAATTACAATGCAAAGGGAGAGAGAAAGAGTGAGGGAGAATGGAAACATGAATCATCTGACGCTGCTCTTGTTTTGTCCCTAAACAATGGTGAGCTTTTAAATCAAGTTATTTTTTGGCAACCTCTGAGGAAAATAAAATGCATGAGTGAAAGAGACTTTGTGCGGCTTGCATAATTTAAATTATAAAGGCATGGTGTTCCAGTCACAATTTCTGAACATTGGCTTCACAGATGAAAGAACAATAACAAGCAATTTGGGTTTTTTTTTTTTTTGGTCTGTTGTTATTTTGCAAAATTCCCCATGTTTCTTGCCTGTGTGACTGCTAATGGAGAAAATGTGATTCTCGTTGCCACTGAATATGCTGTAGGAGATCCTCTGTCTGCTGATGGTTGGATCACTGGCCTCCACTTTAGTGATCCATGTGCCTGGGTAAAAAGAAGGCAAAGTAGGAGTTAACGGTTTTCATACAAACAAATACATTATTGCCAACTTTGTGTAACCATAACAGCACAAATATTTCAATAACCTCAGCCCAATATAATATAAAAGCATAATGTCATCAGCATAGAGATCTAAGTATCCCATGTGGTATGATTTTAGCTACAAAGGTTCCGAAACGTCCTCACTTTGTGATATAGACTATTGTCAAGCACAACTGTGTCATCGCTTTCACGGCTCTTGCTTCAAATTTCCATTGATCTTTTTCAAAAATGGGAAAAGGATTTCATTTCACTAAAATACTCCAAGTATAAATACCATCACAATGACGAACTGAAGGCTTCAGTTTCAGGTCGGATGCCTGGTTTGCATCAGACAATTCTCACAAATGCAGGGCAACAATACACAAAAAAAGTAATTCACATTTTAATGGCATAACAAACATAATCAGTAATGTTGATGTAATGAACAAAAGAGTCACGATTAGTCAAAATGTACCATATATATCTATCAGCTTTACAATACCTTGATACCTCTATGAAGTACAACTTGGAAAGTTGGTTATTTTTTAGCAGAAGATCCCAAAATGTAATAAGAAAAGCATAAAATTCACTCATAACTTTTTACGATATCTGATTTGGGCGTTATTATTATTTATTACTTATTTTTCAATAACAACGTCAACCAATTGCCTATAAAACTGAGGTTGACGTCTTAGGACCCTATCAACTTTTTTTTAATAAAGTTTTTCAGATTTTCATTAGGCATAACAATCCTACCTATATAACATGCTAGTATAAACATTCATGCTAATACTGGGCCAAAAATATCGCCAATATCCGACATCCCTAATAAGTCTACAATTCTTGACAGATGAAAATATGACAAAATTGACGTCAGATTTACCTGCTCCACTGTTCTCCTCGACAGTAGCGTTGTACACTTTGCTTGTAAATTGGAGTCCTTCAAGTTCTCCCTTGAGGTGAATGAAAACCAAGCAGGTGGAGCTGAGCGTAGGCAGACCTCCATCGGAAACCATGACCTCCAGTTTCCTCCCTGAGAAATCAGCCGTGACTTGTCTCCTCAGTGAGATCTCCCCTGACTTAGCGTCAATGTCAAACCCACTGTCAACGCTGGACATTGTGTAATGTAATGTCCCATTCTCACCCTGGTCACGATCACTGGCCTTCACTGTTGCAACTATCTGGTTTAGTGGCGTTGCTAAGGATACCCAAGCATTGATGGGGTTCTGATCACATACAGGGACGTTGTCATTCATATCCTCCACCTCTATGGTGACATGAGCCATTGAGCTCTGCGGCCCCTGACTACCGCCATCTGTGGCCACTACCTTAAAGCTGTATAGAGCCTTAGTCTCCCTGTCCAGGACCCTGGTAGTGGAGAGCACTCCTGTGAATGGGTCCACAAAGAACGCCCCCTGGCTGTTGTCATCCGTCACAGAATAGGCAATGTCACCGTTGGAGCCCTCGTCTGGATCGAAGGCCTCAACACGCAGGACCACTGCTCCCACAGATATGCCCTCACTGACGGAGGCATGGTAGCTCATCTGGGTGAATGAAGGGATGTTATCATTCTGGTCCAGCAGAACCACTTGGAGTTCGGTGGACGAACTGAGCGAGACGGGCCCATTGTCCTGAGCCTGTATGATGAGTGAATAGTTCGTCTTCTCCTCACGGTCTAGAACCTGTGTGGTGCTGATAGAGCCAGTGTGGATGTCGATGGTGAAACGACCTCCATAGTCTTCCCCTTTAGGCATTAGAGAGAGAGGACGGAAAGGTATTTTTAGTTTGTCCTCCAGACATTCATTTATTCATCTTCTTCACTTTTCACAGCAGAGAAAGCTTGTACCCTTAGGTATGCACTCTAGTGTATTATGTACGGTAGACTTAGAGCAGGGGTCTTGAAAATTCTGGCATGAAGTCACCGACCAGACGGAATATTTTCAGAAAAATAAATATTTTAATATTTCCCCTTCATCAGATATCAAATAGAAGGCTGGTGCTAGGGTCTCGTGGGGCTCCTAGCAAGATATTGCTGGGCCCCCACCCTATCATCTATCTGTTACCTTTTCAGCACTTATACTATAAATCCTACCATCATTTAAGGCCTAGATATTGGTGGGCCAACTTTAGTACGTATCTAATATGATCTTGCGGGCCAAATATATTTACATCGTGGGCCAGATTTGGCCCCCTGGCCTGAGTTTGACACCTATAACTTAGCTATCTCTCTGTCTCTCCTGCTTTAATTAGTCCCAAAACCTTCACCCTGTGATCCCTTGTGTCCAAGAGTTTCACTGGTCTCACCCAAGTCCTTGAGTACATGTACCTCTCCCCCTTAATCTGTCAGGTGTTTCCTTCATGTTCATGTTCATGTCCTTAACCGTAGTAAATTAGCATCAGTTAAAACGTTTGAATTACCAACAACAAGAATTGGCTATGTGTTACAAATCTTTTCTTCTTCCTGAGGTTTGACTGTGGGCTTTCACAATATTTCTTTCAGACATTTTGTGCTCAGTTTTCAGGCTTCAATTAAAGAATGTCTTATGGGACAATTGGACGGTCTCGTCCCTCTTCATTCCACAGCGTCCCTGTCATTTATCATTTGTTTTACCATCTGCAAGTGTGCCATCATTCTTTTTCTCTCTGTACCACATGCCAAACACAGAAGTAACATGTGTTGCCTTTTCCTCAGAGTGACTTCACGTCCCTGACTGATGTCTATATGGGTCTTATAACACGTGTCACTAGGACTGTTTTATTTCGCTTGTTTCATACAGATAGATAGATACTTTAGTTGCAATTAATTAAAATAAATTGCAAATTAGAAAACATTTTCATCAGAATTTCCTCACTTAGAGGACATTGCTGAAGTTTTTGTCATAATGTATAACACATTTCTGCCTTCTCTAAGGGTCTTTCCTTAGAAAACACATCCTGTTTTGACATCCTGCAGTACTGTTCTGTCTCCGTCCTATGTTGCTTTAAAAAAATGTAGGAACTGTATTTTATCTTAGCTTAACTTGTCTTACATGCAGTCAACGGAGGCCATACTGCTGCTGCTGAATGCATCATGTAAACAAGCGGTAGAACGGAGTGAAAGCCGATCAGTGTGTTATCATGTCATCTGTGTTGAGTTACCATAGAGAAAAAAGAAATGTGCAGCAGCCCAGTGCAGCTTGTTCAACACTGGTGCCTGAAGGGGCGGCAGCAGCACTGATGTTTCAACAGGACTAAGTGATAACATGTCCTACTGTGTTGCACTTTACTTAGTCTACATAACGCTGTTCATTATTTTAATAAGGTCTAAAATACGTGTTTAATTCATCATCGGCATTACAAATTCTTTTTCCCTCGTTGGCTTGTCTTTAATTTATTCTTTTGCATAAAGTGCTTTAATGTTTCTGACTTATTTAAATGCTGTTTAAAGCACTGTGAGTTTAAAAATTTTAAATGAAAAGCAGCAGCTGTATTGCATGAGTCATTTGTGGTTGATTTTATTTCTTCCTTTAGGGTTGCAGAGTATTTGGTTCTGAGTTTGAACATGTTTTTTTTTTTTTTAGATTGCCTCATTTGGAATAGTACATCCAAAGTGAAAGTACATGTGTTGCATAAACTTTTGATTATATTGACAATTGATATTCATGATTATTTTTTGTTTTTTTAATATTGTTTCTGCACAGTGGAGACAACATGCTGTGTTGATATAGATCAGCGCTGTCAAACTACTGTAGTTTTTACCACTGGACTTTGACTAAGAGTGATGCATTTGGCCCCCCATGCCTGACACATGATAAAGATATACAGTACAATAATGATGACTACTATTTCATTTTAACGATGTGCATTGTATCATAAATGGAATCCCAGGAAAACTGCGTTTTGCTTTCATTATTCTAAAGGTCCAAAAAATCTGTTTTTGATATGACATTTTTCTTTCACTTAAAAAAAAGAGAAAAAGTGACTTTTGAGGCACAATGAAAATACTTCCCATTGTATTTTAACGATTATTACACTTTAACATCTGATTCTAATAAATAGCTTCCACATTATTTCCGTGTCATATTCAAAGCTAAGATAAAAGAAAAGCATGTTTTACCCAGTATTGAATAGTCTATGAATCCGTTTTCCCTCAGATCTGGATCGAAGGCCTGGACGGTGTGGATGATCCCTGGGGGCAGGTTTTCTGGGAGGCTGACGTGGAACGTTGAATGCATGAACTCTGGAGGGTTATCGTTCACATCCAGCACAGAGCAGTGAACCTCTGCGGTGGCCGTCAGAAGCTGTGGGCCACTGTCTCGGGCTTGGACTGAAAACAAGTAGGAAAATGAATTAATGCTTCTTCAATGGAGTTTTCTTTCCTTTCCTTCCTCATTATCCGGTTGCAGGGGCAACAGCCTCCACGACTGCCACCCAAATCACACCATACTCTGAGCCTGTCTGTAGGTCTTCCCACTAGAAGTTATGTAAGTCACGACAGTGCTGTGCTTAGAGCACCTCAGTGGTTCTGACTTAAAGCATTGTGGTCCTAGGTCTTCTTCCTTAACTGCTAGTCCACCGCTGCTGCCCTCCATGAAAGTTTGGAAAGATACAACTATTGCAATTTATTTGGATGGATGAAAAGCTTAGGATTTTCTAACCAAATATTAAAACCAGATTATTATACTTTTCACAGCTCTAAAAACTTACAGTAACATAAAAAATATGTCGTGACCACTTGTAATAGTTACAGCAAATCCTTGGGATTTAATTTCTCTCCAAATTCAGCTGCTGCCAGAGAAAACTCTCCCCGCATATTTCAGCATTTCCCAGCAATCCTTGTGTGATTCTAGCCTGATCTAAGACAGGCATGCTCTACTGTTATTTTATTTTGTTATTAAAACTAATTGTTCTCCATACTGCTGGCTGCACAAACATTATGATACAACATCTGAAAGCAGTTTATCACCAAACACTGCAGAATGGCAGTATGTAATTACAGCGTGTGCCCCCTGATGGAGCAAAGGCACACACAGCACAGGGCTCAGGGGGCACACTGCACTCAGCTGAGGTTAGACACATTGTACCATAGCTGTTTGCATAACATCCATCAATCTGCTCGACACTGATGTGTTCACACAGGGGACAGGCATTTAATTCATTACATCCCCACCAGTGAGATGCCGCAGATGGGAGGAGGAAGAACGAGGAACTCGATGGGGAACAAAGAGGAACAGAAATCTAATAATTTTAATAATGTTCTTAACGTTAGTGATTCAAGTGGTAAAATGAAGCTGCTGCGGATGGATGAAGTTTAATGAGGGACAATGAAAAAGGGTGGAACATTCAGTAACAATAACCACTGGGCCAGGGACCGTGGGTAAGTTGGTGCTGGGATGCAGAGAAATAATGTTTCCTTTTGGCCCCATCTGTCTATTACTTCCACTTGATCCATACCCATATCAACAAAAGAACTGAACAATAGAATGGCTAG
>JAFBJS010004264.1:71381-108514 GCA_016785265.1 Paraplagusia blochii
AATGGCTAGGATTCCATCATCAATAATGCAACTATATTTGATTAGGAAATATTTTCTCAGTGAAGACAACAACAATAAACTCAAAATGACGCAGAGAAATTTAAATTGTTTACATTGATGAATCATTGATAGAGATACAAGATACTTATCTTGTATACCGGTCTGGTACCAGATAGTTATAGGTTGTGTGCACATGAGAAATCCTTGTGGTGTGCATACACAGTTAATTCCGGTAGGAAGATTTTATAGGTAGGAAAATATTTCAGAACACCGGACATTTTATTTTTTTTACAGGTATTTATCTGCCATAACTTAACATCCAGTCCGTAAAAAAATTAACAGACATTTAACCGGTCTGTGGCGCAAAAAAGGTTGGGGAACGCTAGTTTATAAGACAACAGTGAGACCTGCTATGGTTTTTAGTGCAGTGGTTCTCAACTGGTCTGGGTTCAGGACCAGCGATCAGTCCTTAATGACCAGCTCTCCTGTTTAATTTTAGGACACACTGGGGCTTGAAAGTAAGAATATTTGCTGACACCAGTTTTAAAGACGGTGGCCATAATGGCCAAAGGCTGAGTTCAAGGTAGAGGAGATTTCTATTGGAAAACATTAGAGAAGAAATTATTGTTATCACCTCTGATTAAGTAATGTTCCTGCTGCTCCCGGTCCAAGGAGGCGTTGGTGGTGATCAGACCAGTGTAACGGTCGATGGTGAAAAGCTCGTAACCTGATGCTGGCAACAGACTGTAGGACACCATGGCGTTCTCCTCTGAAAACAAACCCATAAGACAATTATCCATCATTTGAGATCTTTGAATAATTAACAAAATAAACTCATTCAGAATGGACTGAATCCCCCAAAAATCATTAAAAAATGGTGTCGATGTTTTTCAAACTGGGCACCTGCAAATTCAAAGATGAGGTACATGGTCAAAGTTAAGGTTATTGGTTTTAAATAAAACAAGAAAAGTACTTGACCAAAAGCAAATTGAGAAAAAAAGCCCTCTTATTTATCCACTTATTTAGCAAGAATTGCTTATTTAAATGCTTTCAGGGTTTCAAACTCAAAACTAAAATCTCTCCAAACACTTACAAAACAGTTACATACAATGGAATCCACAGCATGTGTTGTATTACAAAGGATAGCTGTCACATTCACTGTTGCTGCTCATTTCCTCTGATTGACTCCAACACATTTGGAAACTGGATACAGAGACCAACACGGTCACATAACAAATAAGCCTGGTGCGTAAGTGGACGGAGCTGCCAGGCCGGGCGTCAGATGAAAACACGGTGCCTCTTGGCACAGATGGCTTGGATTATGGAAATGATCACGAGCAGGGACCTTCGGTTCGTCCCAGAGAGCTACGTGCTTGCTGTTCTTGGACAATTCTCACCCAGAAGAATGTTAGCTCACAGTGAGAACCCCTCCTGCATTAAAACCCTGTTATATGACCTCCTCTACCCCTTCAAGTTTAAATGGACTTCTGCTGTCAACATGAGTGGATGGAATGGATTTCAAGAGGCCCCGGCGAACAATGTGTAAAAGAAATAAACCCAGTTGATGTGCAGATTAGTGAACGTGATTGTGGGTCAGATGACGAAGATTCACTGGTATTGGAAGGGAAAACTCAGATGGTTTGGACAAAGAGAGGACATTGTGTTGAGTCAAAGTGCTAATGGAGTGAAACAACACAGATGATAACCTTGATTCACTGCAGCCAAGTGAAATTAAAACAGTGCAGGGTGGTCAACGTTTTCTGGTGGTTCTCAGGAAAATACAAGTGAACTCGAAGAGTCAGTTCCTGTTAAATACATCTACTGTGAATTGAAGAGATATGGCTTGAAGTTGAACCGAGAAAGAAAAACATGTTGTGAGAGTGACGCCAAAGCTAGTGCTGCCATCTAGAGGCCATACACCATTCTATTTGCCCCACATGATAGACTGACTGGAGTCATTTTACCTGAATCTCCATCAGTGGCTGAAACTCTAATCACAGGCTCTCCTGGATCTTTGTTTTCTGACACGCTGGCGTTGTAGATACTCTGACTGAAGACGGGCGGCTGGTCATTTACGTCCCCCACTTCCACTGTCAAAGTCTGGGTGGAGGACAGTGGGGGAATGCCTTGGTCCATAGTACGGACAGTCAAGCGGTGGAAGCTTTGACTCTCGTAGTCAAGTGAAGCAGAGAGGAACAGAAGACCTGATGGATTTAAACACATAAAACAGTCAGTTTTAACACAAAATAAAAACTAAATATAATCTATGACATCATCTACTAACACTTACACATGGGTAACACTTTCAGTAAACATTAATGATAAAACCTGAGCAGAGATTATTTATCCTCACCAGTTTTCTCCTCCAGCTTGAACAATCCTTTCTCGTTCCCAGCCAAGATTAAATAAGAGACAAGTCCATTTTCTCCCTTATCTCCATCTATTGCCACAAAGTGATGAAGCAGACTTCCCACCTTTGCATCCTCCATCACCTTAACCAATTCTGCTGATATGAACACCGGCCTGTTATCGTTTATATCCAGCAGAAAGACCTGTGCAGTCACTAAGGCCTGCCTTCGCTCCTCTGTCTTTTTTGCTCGATCGGTTGCTGTAACGGTGAAGACAAAACTGGCTGTTGTCTCTCGATCTAAAGGTGCTGCCACGGTTAGACTTCCTGTATGAGGGTTGATCTGAAAGGGGAAACGTGCTGGTGAGTGACTGTCATCAGCGGCGATGTTCAGGCTGTAGCCAAGGACGCTGTTTTCAAAGGTTCCATCAGCATCTCTGGCCTTAAACGCGTACGCTAGCGATCCGACCGCAGCGTCCTCCCTCAGGCTGAACGTGATGAGCTTGTCAGGAAACCACGGCGTGTTATCGTTCACGTCCTCCACTGTGACACTGACCATTACTGAGACGTTCACTTTAGGTGAAAGGTCTACACCTTCAGCTTGTACCATGAGGGAGTAGTGCATGGTTGTTTCGTAGTCCAGTGGCTGGTTGATGTAAATGTCACCTGAAGATGCGTCAATGCCAAAGTGAATACTGCCGTCACCCTCAGAGATAAAATAGTGACATTTAACTGTATGTGAAATACTGGCAGAGCCTATAACACTTCCTGGTTTTGTGTCCTCCTTCACTGTGAACCGTCTCCTGATTTGATGGTCAGTCAGGCCACGAAGAGAATTCGACCCATGCACCTGAAGGAAAAATGAAATAACCTTTTCATTCCTTGGTAGTTAGTTTAGTTCATGGTCGTTCCTGTGGAATATTTCAACACCTGATCTGTACCTGCACATGAATAATGGCATTCTCTTCCTGACGTACAACTCCACCATCTTCAGCAGTTACTTTGAGAGTGTAGAAAACTTCAGCGTTCTGAGAGAAAAGCTCCGTCGTCCTGATTTCTCCACTTTGACTGTCGATTTCAAAGTGCCCCACACCATCATACTCAAAATCAGCTAAAAAGACGAGGATGTCAATGGTTAAAAATCCAATATATGACATCAACCTACTAAATATAATAATACATTGATACAAATGTGTAATAATAGTAAATATTTTATTAGACTCACTTATAGCCAAAGAAAATGTAACAGTTCCATTTTCCCCTGCATCCAAATCCTTGGCAAACAAAGTGGTTACTGTGGATTCAGTTGGCAAATCTCTCCAAATCTGAAAAAACAGACAAAGAGTCTGTGTTATTACGGAGCATTTTTTCGCAGCCATATCAACAACAAATGAAATGAATACAAACAATCTTGACATTTTTCCTAAATTTTCTAAATATGTAAGTTTGTTATTAGTGCTCTTGACCATTCACTACCCTTTGCGTCTCATTAGTAATAGTAAACATGGTGTCGACATGAGTCTGAATGAAGAAATATATCAACTTGAAATGGAATGAAACACATTTTTTAATTCTTGTTTGTTTTTAGGGTATTTCTGCGCCCAGTCTTTTGGTTTTTCGTCATGGGATGATGAGCGCTGCTCTACCACGATGTTGAGTTGATGTGAGGTCATAAAGGCATTCACACCTGCAGGTTCATCTCTTTACTGGCAGGCAGGTGCATGAACTGTGGTGCGTTGTCGTTGACATCAGTGACCAGAATGTAAACGATGGCGGTGGCGTTGAGACGAGGGTGACCCTGGTCTGTGACCATCACCTTCAGGGTGTGTTGAGTATGTTTCTCTCGATCCAGTGCCACCCAGTTGACGATTTCACCTGGTTTATGACAATAAAGACTAAGTCAGATTCAGACAAAAAAATACCAACATGGTAAAACTCAGAATGTTCTGGGTTTTTTTTAACCTGTTTTTGCATTAATACGAAAGAACTTCCCGTCTGAGAGAAGGATATAAGAGAGTTGTGAATTTTTCCCAGAGTCCTTATCCACAGCCTGAACTGTTCCCACCAGACCCTGAGGTGATGATGCCTCTGATACAGTGAAGTAGAAGACATCACTGTTGAAGACAGGAGCATTATCATTGATGTCCAACACCAGCACATTCACCGTGGCTGTCACCGTCCTGTTTGACAGTGAGGGTTCGTTTACTTTGGCCAACACTTGGAACCGATATCTGTTTTCCGTCTCATAGTCCAGGCTCTGGGAAAGATACAACCAACCGGTTTTGGAGTGAATTTGAAATGGAGGAGTAGGGAATCCGAGTTCTGACTCCAACGAGTAGATGAGGTCCTGGTTCGGGGAGAGACTTCCTCGAGTCCAGTGGGCCCTCACCTGGATGACTCTTGAGTCTTTCCGGTAACCCTCTCCTATCTCTACCTGGTAAACTAACGTCTCAAAGGCTAGGCTGTCCTCAGAGGTTGTGCCGTCCACATTGACAGTGAGGTTTAGTGTTGAACTTAAGGGCAGGGCTCCTTCATCTTTAGCCACTATCTCCAGCACGTATCTCTGGTGGTGACCTGTCTGTAAACTGTGGTTAAGCTTCACTGCCCCCTGGTGGGAGTCCACAGCAAACAAACCATTAATGCTGTCTTTCAGGTGATACCGCACCTGACCGTTGGCACCAGTGTCACAGTCGTGAGCGTGTGCAATGAAGAGAACAGCTCCTGGGAGGGTTTTCTGGGACACTGTGATAGTATCAGTGCTTTTAGGGAAGAGTGGAGTGTTGTCATTGACATCAGTGATGACGATGTTGACTTGAGTTGTGCTGTAGACAGGAGATGTGTCGGTGTAAGACTGGACAAACAGCAGGACGGACGACAGAGACTCATAGTCCAGAGGTTTGACGTTCGTGATCAGACCGGAGTCGGGTTCAATGGCAAACAAACCCATGGGATCACCAGAGGAGATTCTGTAGGAGACAGTCTCACCAGTGTCTGTGAAGACAAATAGAGAGAAAAGTAAAGGAACAAACCGTTGCCTGTTTTTAGATTCCAACATCGAAAGGCATAAAAAAAGAGATGTCCAATTAAATTGGCTGATATTAACCTAATATTTCTAAAAGCAGTTATTTTTCCTCTGATAATAAATGGATAGACGGATATCAGGTCTGGACATATTATGCATCCTCTAAAAATAGTTTTTTGGATAAACAGCTGTATATTAAAGTGAAAGTCACTAGATGGCAGCATAGCAGCTTATTTTATTTATCTACTTTAAAAATCAGAGGGTTGTTGAATGCTGATGTCAGCAAGACAGTTCAGTGGTCTCTACAGATAATAACAAAAATAATAGTACATTTTATTTATAAGTGCCTTTCAGACAGACAAGGACACTGTACAGGTTATACATAAATACAAATAGATGAACAAGTAAACCAGGAACCAGGCGTGTAACGGTATTGGTTGATGTCAAATTGGGAAATTAACAGTTTATGGAACCAAATGATTAAATATTGGCATATCGGATTTCAGCAAAGAGATAATATGGGACATTTTTATATTATAAGATATATATAAATATATCTTATATTATAAGACTGTTATGCAGTAAACACAAGTTGAGTTACACAGTAAAGCATTGGGCTGCTGTGACAAATAAAATACTGCAGCGACTGTTACTACTAACTTTTTTGGTGGAAACTATCATAAAAATATATGTCACTCATATTTTTTTTATGTATCACCTGAAATGTCTGTCAGGTGATACGTGAACTTTGGACACTACATGTATCATTAGTCTCATGAGGACAGTAGAAATGCATGCAAAGCACCTTCTGCTATGTGAGACTGGAGGAAGTCAAATTAACTTTATGCTCTCACCCACTGGGTCTTCGGTGGCCACTGTCCCCACAGAGGTTCCTAACGCTGCGTCTTCTGACACACTGAAGCTGTACCGTGATTTCTGGAACACAACTAGAGCCTGGGCACTAGGAAGGATGGCTATAGTGACCTCTGCTGGTTTGACCGATGTCATGCCTTCACCATCATGTGCTGATATCAGGAGTTTCACGCTGGCTCCACCCAGGTGGGTCAAGGCTGAGGTCAGGAAGAGGGTTCCTGTGACAAGTCCGAGTTAGTTTCATTAGATGTTAGCATCATCAGAAAGGTATAAATATGGCATAGGCCATATTGTAAACTGATGTAGCTAGCCAAACTTTTTAAAATGGTAGAACATTTATTTTTATTGATATATGACTTCTGCAATTTTCCTTAAAATCCTACATTTACCCATTAAAGAAAGTTAGCTTTTATCCCAGACTTTTGTCTTAGCTCACCAATGTTTTAAATGTTTCATCTCTTCACTTGTAAAGCACAGTCCTTAAGCCCACTCACCTGTTTGTTTATCCAGGGTGAATAAAGTGGACACATCACCAGGGAGTAGGTTGTAAGTGACCTGTCCAAACCTGCCAGAGTCAGGGTCGGTAGCAATGACGTTGAGGATTTCTGTCCCTGGCTCAGTGTAGCTGCTTATACTCATAGTGTATTCATCAGGGTTAAAGAGTGGAGCGTTGTCATTCAAGTCCTCTATCTGGATATGGACATAGGTTTGAGCACTCAGGCCTCCCTTGACCACAGAAAAATAAAGATGGAAGAAAGATTTAATTTAAACAAATTGGAAAAAGATGATGATCAATGGCGATCTGAGAATAACACAGATTAAAGTTCCTCACTGGATCTTCAGCTTTGATGAGAATATCGTGGAAAGACTGTCCTCCATCTCGATCAATGTCCTGAGAGACACACAGTTCTCCGGTCATTGGGTTGACATGAAAGAGAGGATGTCTGTCCTTTTTGTCAAAACCATCAGACAAAGAGTACAGCACTGTGCCGAAGTCGGGACTGTCAGCATCTGTGGCAGTAACCTGAAATGAAAATAAATGGGCAAATGACATTAGCAGATTTTGCAGCAAATAAACCTACCAAAGGGGAAAAAAAGAAATTATATAATTTATAAAAAAAAACAAAAACTTAATAATTATAAAAACAAGGAAAATGAAACTCATGGAAAGACCACTTTGTCGTTCCTTGTTCACTGTCATTTTGTAATTTTTTTGCATTGTTCATTATTGTTCATTGGTGCCACTTAAGGGACATTTGTTTGGACAATGATTACAAACAAAAATAGCTCATAAGAGTTTCTGGACATCAATAGTTATTGAACTTATCTTTAGAGATGTGCCACAATAATTTATACCATATCTGGTTTTGCCAAGATTGTGCTATTTAGCTTAGTTTTTACCAAAACTAAGGTACAATCGACTATTACCCAAATTACAAGTTCTTACATCCATAGGTATGGCATTGTTTTGCCAACAACAGTGCTTTTAAACAATCCATAGTTTGTGTTCTTTATATTGAGGTAAAATACCTTTAGGGATATCAGCTGTCTACATGAACAAAAAACTATCATTTAACACTTATTTTTTTGACGGGAGATTTAACCTCTGCTGAATTCTGCTGCCGTTAAGGATCAACATCGGAGAAGAGTAAATAAATTAAAATCAAAGGTAGAAAGGGGGCCAGTGAAGACCAGGGGTTGGCTGAAGTCACACCTCTGGTGATAATATGTCAAACTGTGTCGTTTGGAAGACACATACATTAAAGCCAGAGTGCTCACTTTCCTGTCATAAAGACGATATCACCTCTGATTTTATGATGCTGTAGTGACACGGGTCAAGGTCCGATAACACAAACAACACACCCAACGTTTTACTTTCAACGTTATACCGAGATCCAGCAGTGACTTTTCACAGCTGGAGACCAAACCCGTGACTGTGATTGTACATTAGGGGCTGAACTTGTTAATTCTGTTTGTAATTAAAGGAAAAAGACAAAGTCTCCTTTGTGGATGATTTCAGTCTGGTGTGGTACCAGGCGTCACATCTGAGAGACAGAGAGACACAGAGAGGGGAGAGAGAGAGAGGCAGCCGTTGTCACAGAGACAGAAAGATACTTTTGTGTTATGATCTGAAGACAGAATCAGCTGATAAACAAGAATAATTTACACAAGTGGAATTTTTGGACATAAAGTATGATATTTCTATTGGTAATATAACTTGATCCATTATCACTATTTTTTTTAGTTTTTACCCCAATCCACAAATTGAAATATTTTCCAACATACTTGTAGAAAGCAGCTTCCAACATCACTGTGCTCTGGGATGGACACATTGTACAACTGCTGCTCAAACACTGGTTCATTGTCGTTGACGTCCTCCACCAGCACAGTTACCGTTGCCGTAGACGACAAAGATGGATCTCCTCTGTCCATTGCTACCACAAGAAACCACAGCTGCTCCTGTATCTCCCTGTCCAGACTCACAGTTGTTGTGATTAGGCCCGACTCCTGGTCTATGCTGAGGAGACTGTCCTGCCTGGACTGGAGAATGGAGTATCTGACCTCAGAGTTGACTCCTTCATCTGCATCTCGGGCCTGCAGCTGGATTAGAGAACTCCCTGGTGGAGTGTCCTCCGAGATGCTGACGGTGTATACGTCCTTCTCAAACACAGGTCGACAGTCGTTGCTGTCGGTCACCTTCAGCAAAAAGACCACCTCACTGCTGAGAGAAGGGCTTCCAAAATCTGACGCCTGTATTTTCAGCTCATACAGATCCTCTTCCTCCCTGTCCAATTCCGAATTCACGCATAGAGCATATAGAAAATCATCAGTCTGCCTCAGGGCGAACTTCCCGTCTCCACCTGTGAGTGTGACCATGATCCTGTCCTCCTCAAGGTCAGGGTCCGACACTGAAATCCTGGCAACAAAGTCCCCAACTGCTGTGGCCTCCGACACCTCGGCATCTCCTGTCTCGCTTAGAAACCCAACGGTAATGGTGGGGCTGTTGTCGTTTATGTTGACCACCTTCACAACCACGAGGGCGCTGCTGTACTCGGGCTGAGCTCCGTTGTCTATGGCAGTTACGATCAGCTCGTGGAACGCTTCGGCCTCGAAGTCCAAAGGTTTGTTGAGATAAATCCTCCCTGTGGTTTGGTCAATGGAGAAGACCTCTTTAGGGTCACTCTGGCGGCGGTCAATCTTGTACGTGATCCTGCCATTATCGCCCAGGTCCAGATCTGTGGCATACACCTCACAGATGGTGGACTTGACTGGAGCATCCTCAAGAACTAAGGCGTGGTACTCAGTCTGGTTGAACACTGGTGAGTTGTCATTCTCATCCAGGATATGAACATTCACCTGAAGAGTTCCAGTGCTGGCTGGAACGCCTCCATCAAAGGCCTCAATCGTGAGAGAGTAGAAGCTCTGGGTTTCTCTGTCCAGTTGGCCGTGAAGGACGAGTTCCAGGAACATTTGGTTCTTGGATCCATTGTGATAACTCAAATCAAATAACTTTCCAGGTTCACTCTCTCTGATTCTGTAACCCTGAGTCCCAAAATCTCCATCATCCTTGTCTGTAGCTCCTTCAAGTGAAAACCTACTTCCTGGGAGGCTGAACTCTGATATCTCCAGATCAACCTTCTCTGATGGAAACACAGGTGAGTTGTCGTTCACATCCTCCACTTCTATTTTCACATTTATCACCTCACCTGTGAGGGTGGCGGCAACAAACTCGTACTTCTCCCTACTTTCTCTGTCCAGGACCACCGCTGTGGTAATAACCCCCGTGTCCACATCCACTTCCAGATCCTTTAACACATGGGAATCTCTGCTCTCTGAGACGAAGTACCCCGAGGTTGGTCTCTTTAAAGCAGCTCCCAGAGTTCCAATCACGGTGTTCGCGGGTGAACCCTCCGTCACCGCCAGCGTCAGGTTAAACACCTGCCCGAGTGCCCGTGCGCAAAGCAGTAGTAGAATGAACGACTTTGAGGCATTTCTGTAACCCATTCCTTCTCTCCAGACTCGGATTCAGTCTTCCGTGTTTCAGAGTCAAACTCCCGCTACATGTTTCTGTCGTGTTCCCATAGATAAACTCACGTTTTGATGGAAAATACCTCCTGTCAGACAGCCGCTAGTCTCTGGGTAATTCCTCCGAAAGATAAATCCCAACGATTCTGGAGCCTCATATTCCCAAGAAAAAACAGCAAAAACTATAGGATAATTTACTCGTCAGAAAACGAGTGACACTAGAGATCCGGTCTGATCCATCTGTGGCCCGTGACGTTACTACGACCTCTCGGCGCTGACAGGTGGAACTGTTCAGTATCATAAAAGTGCAGAAAGTCCGAAAACTCAACCTTGGCAGTTAATTAATCACCACGGACTCAAATGTTGACTGAAAATAACTATTAAGTTACGTTATTATTACTTTAGTGAATAATAGAAAGAGAAGAGCAGACAGGGAGGAATATTAAAAAAGTATAAACGTGGCGTTGGCTCCCCCTACTGTCTTGAGTTAGAATGGCAAATACCAGTAACAAAACTCCACAAATACGCTATTTTATGACATATAGTACATTTTAAAAATACATTATAACATTTAAATTGTTTCAGTTTACTGTTAATCAAACCTATAATCCACTAATACTGTTAAAATGGAATAGCGAACCCAATTTAGTTCACAGGATTTCACCCTGGTACTAAACGTAAAGAATTTGTCATAAAGTTAATATAGAGACTAATTTTAGTATATTTATTATTTGTATTTCTATTTTTTCAGTTTACTTGAGGTGATGTTAGCCAGCAACAAGCGTATAAGAATGCTAACATGCTCGTTAATGCTAACATGCTCGTTAATGACGTAGTTATTGTTGTCCAGGTACCGTCATCCATCTCTCCTCCCACCAGAGTCGGTGTGTAACCCAGCAACACATGTAACCTGAGAGAAAACAAGCCTCTACTCTGCTCCTTTCTTTCACCTGAAAGCATTTTCCCTCCACCTTTTTCATACCTAATTATTCTTACCTTAGAAATGCCGTCTCATATCATGCTCTCCTATCAGTGGAAGGACCAGACCCTGGTCCAAAAGATCTACAGTCGCCTAAGAGACGACGGGCTGCCTGTGTGGATGGACATAAATGGAGGTGTGATGGGGAACGTCAACGATTCGTAAGGACCAGAGTTCAGTGGACTTGACTTGATAGTCTGTAGAGCTGTGGAGACAGCTGAGATCTTCTTCTTTTCAGGATTGCTGCAGGTGTGGAGGAGGCCGTTGTGATTTGTCCCTTCTTGACCCCAGAGTACCAGGCGTCCCGCAGCTGTAAGAAGGAGCTCAGCTACGCCGACACCAGGGAGGTCATCATTGTTCCAGTGATGCTGGCCAAGAACTGGGAAGCCAGTGAGTGGCTGGGACTGATCACCGCTGGTCTGCTGTGGGTGGACTTCAGGTGAGGAGCTGTGTCCAGGTGGGGGAGGTGGCCAGTAGAGAGGTATAGAGTGATGATGGGATTTTGTTGTGTCAAACACAGAAATGCAGAGGGGAACGAGGAAATCTTTGAGATGTGCATCAGATCTCTGGAGGAGGAGATCATGTTTAGTGCTGGTCACTTGCTGGTTTTAGAAGAGCCTAAGTTAAGGTATGCACTCTGCTGTACCCAAACACTGAGAAGTTTCACATTATCTTTGAAAACGTCAGCAGTGGTAGCCTAGCAGTTAAGGAAGTGGACTTGAGTCCACAAGGCACAAAGTATGGAGCAGTGTGGGTGGCAGTTGTGGAGACTGAAGCCCCTTGCGACCTTGTAATGTGGATGAAGATAAATGACTACATCTGAATCTTTCAGAAAAGAAGTCATGGAACTCGAACTTCCTAAACACTACCTGAAGAAGAAACCTGGTCGAAGATTTCGCCACGCCGTGTCACAGCTTTACATTCAGGAACCAGGTACTGTATAAAGCACTGCGAGTACAAACAAATGTTTTTCCAAAATTTCAATTGTATGTTTAAATACCTTCGTGAATTTGATTTATTTACATAATTATGCTTTTTAGGATTACATCAGAAAATGTCAAAATGTCCAGACACTAGATTTTAACATTATAGGCAGGAGCTGAAGAAAAGTGTCAGGCGTGATAGGAGAGTCAGCTAAGGTGAAGGGAAAGGCTAACAGGACAGTTGTCCTGATGGATGGATAGAGACACTAGGCTTAGGTAAAAGACAGGAAGCAGAGCAGGAGGTGGAGGAGGTAAAGTTGTTGAGATTCTCTTTAGGAGAGACAAGGATGGACAGGATCAGGAATGAGGTGATTAGAGGGACAACAGAGACAGAAAGGTTTGGAGAAAAAGCTAGAGAAGACAGATTGAGATGATTTGGACATATTCAGAGGGACAGTGGACACATTGGTAGAAGAATGATCCTAGAGATGGAGCTAGCAGGTAGGATACAAAGAGGAGATTGATGGATGCAGTGAGGGAGGACACGGAGGTAGTTGGAGTGAGAAGATAAAGAGAACAGGAGATAGAAAATGTTGATTCGCTGTGGCAACTCTTGTAAAAGGGATGTTTTCATCCATTTCCGTTTTTTGTCTCCTCAGAACAACAGGTCACACAGCAAACCTCTCTGAACAGAACCAGAGTGGAGCTGACCAAGACGGCTGGAGACCTGTGTTACTGGGAGGAGGTTAAAGGCAACGGCTGCAAATTCTACAAGAATGTGGTGACGAAAGGATACCTGGGTAAGACACGAAAAAAAAACATGTTCTTCTCATCATTGATTTTATTCAAAGGGAGAAAGCAGGTAAATACAATATTTTTTTTTATTTTCCTTTCTCATCACTCTGCTCAGTAAAAAATAACATAATTTGATTGCAGGGTACGACGAAGGCAGGAAGCAGGTTTACTCCGAGGCCATTCCTTCCATCTCTGAGGAGTGGTTACTCCTGGTGGATCAGATGGACCAGAGCCCCAGACAAGCCGTCATGATGAAGAATAAAAACTCTGGGAGATTCCTGGCGGTTCAAAATGGCCGTTTTGTTGGACTGGAGTCTTACAATGAAGACTGCAAATGGTTGTTGGAGTAAAGTGGAACATTCTAATTATCCTGTAATAGGATGTGGTCATGTTCTATCATAGTCAGATTTGGTAGCTGGCAAAAAAAAGCATCATGAGTGTATCTACAGCAGGTTTTGTAAAAAAGAAAAAGATAAAAAAAAAAAAACATAATAAACAAAAACAAACAAAACATTAGAATCTTTTTCTCTTAAGGATTTCAGGTTTCCAGTTGACTGGATGGCTCTCTTCCGTCTGTAAAACAAACAAAAAAAAAAACATAAATAACAACATAACAGAACTAAATGCAACTCTGTGGACAGTCTTATGAGAAAACTCACAGCAGTGTCGTCCTCCTTGTACACTTTTATGGTCTTGTCGGCCTCTGCGGTGATCAATCTGCTCTCTGATTTGTCAAACAAGCAGGCGAAGATGCCCGATTCGCTGTCCAGAGACCCGGGCTGCACAGCGGCATGAATCCTCTGGAAGTTGTAGCCCGTCCTCCAGTCCCACATATGGATGGTTCCATTGTCAGCTAGAGAGGAGATCACACGCTTGTGTCAAACGAGTGTAAAAAAGGTAAAATGTTCCATTCCTTAGATGATAAGAAAAAACGTTTAGTTACCTCCGGACACCAGAACTCCATCAGAGTTGACGGCCAGAGTGTTGATGATGGCACTGTGGCCTGACAAGTTCTGGATGAAGTTACCGTCCGGAAATTTCCACTGTTTTATGTTGTCGGCTGAACCAGAGGCAAATGTGTATCTGAAGAAAAAAAGAAGTGAGATTTACGCTGTTTCTAATCTGATTCCCATCTCAATTTAAAAGGTTTAACTAAATTTTACTATTCTGGTTCTGATGTTACTATATTATGTAATATCTGTGAGAAGTCATCTTCTCAACTCTGGTAGATATTGGAATATAAGATGTCATGTAAATGTTGTCTGTGATAACTCACTGTCTGGGATGCAGCACCACAGATCGGACGGACTTCTTGTGGTTGGTCAGAGTAGTTCTAGTCTTTCCGGCAATCAAATCCCACAGCCTGATGGTCGAATCGTGGCTGCCTGTAAACAATTGATTTATACATTTTCACAAAGTAAGAACAGAAGATTTCACTGAATTATTTACTGGAGTTCCTCAATTAAGTGTGTCTTTTCGTAGCACTTACCAGTGATGATCTGCGGCTCAGATTCCTGACATTTTACTGTGGCCACTGTGTTGGTGTGACCAGTCAGAGTGTGCACATTGGCCTTGGTCCTGATGTCCCACACCTGTGGGACAGAAAACCAGTTAGTCAAACTGATCATGCCTGATGAATTTGTTGCATTAACCATTACTTCTCTAAGTCTAATTTATATAGTATAAAGTGTCATTACCAATATACATTTTTTATAAAGAATTTTAATCACAAAACTGGACAACACTGAGCATTTTAAAACAATGACAGTAATTTTTTGTAGAAACTTTAATGGTGTTTTTCATTTTGGTTTATTTCACCTTTAAATATAAATGGGGACTAGAGATGAAAACTAGCCTTTTGGCTAATTCTGACCTTTTTAACCATGCGCAATCATGTTTTATTAAATTGCATTGTCACCTTTGAATTAACTTAACAAAAAAATATACATAAATACATACACACATATATATACTGTATATATTTAAAGTAGTGCTTACCCTTGCTGAGGCGTCCCTGCTGCACGTCACCAACACATCGATGGTAGGATGTAAATCTAAGTCATACACAGCGCTCAGGTGTCCGTGGTAGTGCCTGATGACCTAAAAGAGTGAAACCGCTACGTTACGATTTTGAATGCCAATGATAACACATGGTGAATAGTTCTCACATAAGAAAGGTGTCATGATGATCATCCTGCAGTCATCTACGAACCTTGTTGTACTCCAGATCCCAGCACTTGACCTGCTTGTCTTCACCACAAGAGAACAGATACGGGCTGCGGGTGCTGACGGCAACACCTCGTACTGTGCTGATGTGTCCAGTCAGAGACAGTTTAAGTTTTCCACTAGCCAGGTCCCAGATCTGCAATGACCCCAAAAAATGTCATTGTTGTTTTCTTTCACTTCATATCAGTTACTACTGTTAACTGTTAATATTTTCTCTACACAATTTAGTAGAAAAACTGTCTTTGATTACATATGATTTTCTGATCGTCGTGACAGTGAGGATCTCTTGAATCTGGACCAGACTGCCCTAACTCACCTTTATGGTTCTGTCAGCAGAACCAGTAACAAACCACTGATTTCCTGGTTCGACAGCAATGGACCTGACCCATCCAAGGTGACCACTGATAACCTATTAGGAAAAAAATACCTGCTGTTAAAACAGTACAAGAGCTTCTCACTGCAGGTTTTGATTATAGGGTGGAGAAAAGATTCAGTCATTACCCGAAACAGCTTCCAGGGTGGATGCCACTGAGGTTTGGGCATTGTTGGTGCTTTCCTCATCAAAGTGGAATTTCTGGTTGCTCCTCCTTCCAACAGTGACTAAAAGAAATTGGCAGGACTTAGAGCAAGTGTAAAAAAAAGAAAAAAAATATTGGTCAACAGAATGGGATTCACAAAATCAAAAGTACCACAGCGTTGGCGTGTGCTGCTCCAGCGTGCCGACGAATCTCTGCAACACTGGCTGCCGTGCGATTCGCATCCATCCTGATATTTAACAAATACACACAGAAAAAGATCAAGGAGCTGTACGGGCTACATCAAAATGAAATTTAAACATTCAGAGATGAGATGGTTTACCTGACTTGTGAAGGTGGCAAAGCTAATGCCATTGAGTGGATTCCTGCTTCACTGGGATTTCTATGTACTGTTGTATCAGCAGTCAAAGCAACTCCTGTTGAATTAGAAGCTGGTTATTTAAAAGTCCAGTTTGAGGGGATCCTGAATTGTATATAATAACACAGTCCAGACTCACCAGGTGCAGATGGATAGGCGTGTGTTCCGGTAATCATGTATTCTGGGTTATCTACAACACAAGAATGAATTAATATTCCATAAAAATAACATTTTTATCAGCTACGATATAGGTTCTATTATTTCACTCTAACAGTCAGAACTGAAGAAGCCTCTTGGAGGTGAAATTTTGTCTAAAAAACTTAATGTCCAGTTGCCAAATAAAACCCTGACCTTGCTCTGGATTACTGAGAATCTTTATGGACATGTCAGATTCAATACCTATATGATTCTCACGTTGACCCAGTGATTAGCATCTTGAATTAGAATTAAATCTAAAAGCTATTATTTACTATTTGTTTATGTTATTGCTCTGGATCTACCTACACTCCTATGGAGATCTACCTATCCAAACCCTGATGCAATCTTGTAATAATTCCCGCTCATTGAGAAGCCACATGAGGACAACTAGTGAAGTTTGTTAACTGATTTTACCTGGCTGTGGGTAGCTCTGGGAGATGTGCATGCTGCCTGGAAGCTGTGGGACTCTGTCTTTGCCTTCTTTCAAAACAGGCATGTGTAAAACTGCCTCGTAGTCTGACTTCAGCTTTACAGCCATTTTCACCTTGTGGCTATAAAGACAGGAGAAGTAAAGGAACAGTAAATCATGTGTCAAGCTGTTCTAATATGCCAACCACGGACTCTTAGAATGTTTAAAAAAAAGGTCTTTATAAACAACTATGTTTGGAGGCAGGTTTGAACAGTTAGGTTCTGGATTCACCACGTAAAAATAAAGCCTTTAGATCCTTAAAAAAAAACAGGGAAATATGTGCTGGATAATATACCTTTCATCATCGAGTGCGATTTGTTTGGCTTGATCAGACACAAACATATCATGAGTCCTCTTCAGAGACCTGAAGACCAGCGTGTGGACCGAATGTTTCTGTACATCCTGGAAGGAAAAATTATAATTATATTTACTAATTCTTAAAGACCATAAATATATTTATTACAATAGCATTATGTCGATGGACGTTTTTAATAGATATTATAATAACAAGGCAACATCGCGATAAGGCTACTGTGATTAGCCATAGCCCCGCCGGACGTATGGATTATGTTAAAATATTTGAGGGAAAATTCTACAAGAGGTGTAACACAGACTTACTTCAGTCATTATTCTTCAACGCTGGTTGTTTCAAAACACAACCAAAATCCAAAAATGTAAGTATTGTCCTCGTTTTATCGATTTTTCTTGTCTAACTTTAAACCATGAGTTCCACCGCCACAAAGAGCCCTGTGGAAAATAGCCCGGAAGTAAACAATAGCACAAACAGGGTTCTGTAGAGCCACCTTTCGGTAGGGCGGACGCATTGCAGTGGGATTTTTAGATAACGTTGGAACCATTGCTAAAGTTTGCCTTTCTCCTTTGTTTAACAAACCACCGCGACGTGCCAAAGTACATGAAGAGTTTCTCAATCCTTTAAACGTATCTGTGTACCAAGAGGAACATGTGTGGGTATCATGGTGCAGTGAAACGACCCTGGATTCCTGGTCATTTTTGGCAAAAGGTTAGTTTTTAGTTAAGATTGTTGGAAAATAGCAAACAATCTTTTTATTCAAAATAGCACCGGCCAGGTGACTTCATAACAACGTATCGACATTTTTAAAATCAACTGTGTCAATATTTGACAGAATATACATGACATAAAACAACAAACACTATCAAAAATCAAAGTTTTGGTTAACCTGGTTGACAGATTTATAAATCTCTGCTTAACTCAAACCAATGTGGGTGCAAAATGTTCTGATAAGAACTTGGACAGAGTGAGGTTTGTCTTTTGCAACATTTAGTCCTAATTCTTGGATTAATTGCAAATAGAATATTGTGTGGAATTTCCATTGCTGTAAGAATAATCCATTAAACTTGTAAATATATCGTCAACAGCTTCCTATATCACTTGTGGATATCTTTCTTCAAATATAGATACAGATATATTATTGATTTTTACTTTATTTTGAAAGTCAGTTTCAAAATAATTTAATAATAATAATAATAATTGAATTTAATAATTATAATAATTTTTCCTTAAATTATTAGTCACTGTGGATAAAACTAAAAGTATTTTTCAAATTTATCATAAAATAATGTTGCAAATTTTGTGATTACAGTATATTCATGTGTGAAATCAAAACTGAAAACATTATTATTTGTGTGAAATATGTTTTGTTGTTTTCTTTGTTTGTCACTTTGGGCTTATTTGTTTTTTTTTTTTCACTTGTCTCACTAGGTGTCGTTGTTGTGACCATGGTTTCTCCATGTTGTTGATCTCCAGATCTGTGAGTCAGTTCTGATTCAGTCAAGCCTCACTTAGCCTTGGACGTCTCTCCCTCAATGTCCTCCCTCTTTGGATCTCTAAATCTAAGCTTTGGATATTTGTTGTCGTAGACCTCGGCTCAGTTTGGACTTTGTTTGTAAACTTTTTACAATTTTTGGATTCTGGATTTTGGATCTCTTCTCATAACACTCTATGTATTTTATTTATTCATTTAGCTGCGTTCTAGTTTAGGAACTTTATGTTATGAACCTTCCAAGTGAAGTACAGTAATAACAAACCAGATTTGGTAAGGAACAGATATTTATTTGATGGAACAATACTGGAGGTGAAGAGGAAATCAAGTAAGTAAGTATTGACCACAAACACTTTCGTGCAGCACGTGGTACGAGTTCACGTATTTAAAGTCCTCCAAACTGTTTCACACCAGCCTGTTGTCCACCGCCAGCTGTGATTCGACTCACAGGAATCAGCTTCATGGTGGTTTCTTTCAGAGAGTACCAGCGGTCGTGCCATGTGGCCCAGACGATGCCGTTGTCAGTGCCGTGCTCGCCTGCATCCTTTGCAGTGTATCTACCACCTGGAAGTGAAAAAGTCAGCCGCTTTAAAGCTAACTATGCTAAGATTAAACAAGACGTTTGAAGTGTTCTATTTGGAAAAGAAGGAAAGAAAACTCGTCAATGTGATTCACATCACTGCAATCAACAAAATCTGATCTCTTAATTTGACCCATCACCAAACTGAACAGTGGGCAGCTTTGAAAACACGGACGGTGCCTTGCTCAGTGGACCTTGGTGGTAACCTGGACCTGGTGGAATCGAACCTGGAACCCTCCGAAACCAAATGCGGTTCCTTAACCCACTATCTCTTTTTTTGTTCCTCCCTTTCTCTTCCAAGAGGTAAAACTTTGTCATGTTATCATTTTACTTTTCTTTTTGTCCATGTGACATCCTTACCGTGGTAGTATTTTCCGTTCAATAGTGCAGCATGGCATCTGTTCATCCACCAGCCGGAGCTTTCCTGGAGAGCGCAGTTACCTTGGTAATTGTCATTGTCCGAGTCATGGGTACTGAACTGCATGCCATTGTGGGAGGTGAAAAACTTGTCGCTGGGGTCGCCTCCAAAGTCAAAGCCAGCGAAAGCATCGCCAGCGTCACCGCCAAAGTAGTAGCCGTACTTCATACGGTACTTGTCCTCCTCGCTTCCCAGACTAAACATGTTAAAGTCTGCGTACCTGGGAACAAGAGAGAGTTAACAAACCTGTTGCGATTAAACTACTTGGCCTTAATGTTTGTGTGCACCATAGGCACCTTGTGTTGCCGTCCCAGTCCTTCATCTCTATCCTCAGCACAATGGGGATGGTAGGAGCGTCCGTCAGCTGATAGATCTTTTCGTTGCCCAACCAGAACTCGGTGGTGTCATCTGGGGATAGATAACCAAAGCCGTTCTTGTACTGGACCCAGTTCTTGAAAAAGTCCACGCTGCCATCAAGTCTCTGTGAAATAAGAACATGATTGGAGCAATTTTCTTGCACTTTGCTACAAAAATCCACGAAACCAACGTGGGCTTTTATTCTGAAAAGGCCTATACAGTTGTATCTCTTGTGGCTTTTTAGTAGTCAGTACCTAAGTATTGATTTGTAGGACAGAAACATCACAAATGAAAAAAGTTGCTAGATGGTTGTGAGTGTGTATCATACCCTCTGAATTACTGTGAATCCTCGTCCAAAGTTGTCAATCTCACAATAGACCAGGAACGGCTCAGGAGCCTTGGCTGGTTTGATGTAGTAGAGCCCACTAGAGGTTGCACCTTTGTTTGCAACATCTTGACAATCTGATGGAAACCACAGAAAGAAGAGCAATTAAATATTCTGATTTTACAGTAGATAAATAAAGTCTCTTAGTAACACTCTACTGTAAAATCACTACTGTATCCTACTGTATTCTCTCAACTTTACTCAACTTTACTCAACTCTACTCTCTCAACTCTCAACTCTATCCTCAACTCTACTCACAGAGCTATCTATTCTTCTACCCTCTATCAACTCTCAACTCTCACAATACTACAAATTCTGAATTCTACTCTCTAAACTCTACAGTCAACTTTACTCTCTCAACTCTCAACTCTACTCTCTCAGCTCTCTATTCTCTCACTTATCTCTCGACTCTCAATTCTATACTCAACTCTACAGTCACCTCTACTTTCTCTCAGCTATGCTCTTTCGACTCTCTATTCTGTCAACTCTAAGCTTTACTCTCAACACCCAACTCTACCACTAACTATACTCTCTGAACTCTCAACTCTACTCTCCGAACACTACCCTTAAATTAACTTTCCCAACTCTCATTTCTACACCTTAAGTTCTCTATTCTCTCAGTTCTCTCTTAAGTCTATACTCAACTCTATACTCAAGTCCATTCTCCAGGCTCTATACTCTCTTTACTCTCTCGACTCTCAGTTCTATACTCAACTCTACACTCAACTCAACTCTACTTTCTCAGCTCAGCTACTTTCACAGCTCTACTCTCTGAACTCGAAACCTTAACTTACCCAACTCTCATCTCTACACTTTCAGCTCTCTATTCTCTCAACACCCAACTCTACGCTCAACTTTACTTTCACTGAAGTTACTTAGATAAATACAGAGGTCAGGCAGCCTGAAGAGTTTGAACTAAGGTCAGAACAGATCTGTTTACTCTGCACTGCATTGATCCTAGCGTCTGATCAAACAGAGAAGGACAAGGACAAATGTCCAGATGAAACAAGATTGCGAAACTGGTTATAAATTGACTATGTCCTGACAGTCACTGTCTCTGTTTGTCTATACTTGTCTTTTTCTTACCTGTTCCTGTGGTGGGCTGGATTTGAACAGTTTCTTCACAGGGTTCGTTACATCTTTGCTGCAGCTGAGCAGCCAGTTGCTTCAGGTCTGCCATCCGTCTCTCGTTGGACGAAATGAGATTCCCAAGTTCACTAAGGAGATGATCGTAGAGGTTTAATTCAATTTTCCAATGCTACACAGTGGAAAGTGTTGTTTATTCTAATATTTGATAATAAAGGCAACACTGGTGGTCTAGCGGTTAGAGAGGCAGACTTGGGTCCGCAAGGACTCGGGTTTGAGTCCAGCTGCCAGGTTTCCACTGAGGTGCTCTGATACAATTATTATATATTATCACTTTTAATCATTTTATATATTTTCAACTGTTAAAATTTAATTTAATTTCTTTCATCTATGTCTGGCCAATATGGCATATCTCACAATAATTTTGACTTGATCCAGTAACCTTAAAATTTAAACTGTTTTTTGTTACTCATACAAGTCGAGGGTAGTTTGTTTGAGAGCTAGAAGTGATGTTTATTCAGATCAAACAGTGTGCGGTCTGGTTGGTGAGCATTGACCTGAGCGGGTTGTGTCACAAGTATTGCATCAAGTTTGCTGTATGATTTGGCTGAGCCCTGAGCTGTGATCATTATGGTAATAACATGATGATGAATAACATGTTAACATGTGTTTAGGAAGCAAACATTTTCCAGGTTCTAAAATAAAATAAAAAAGTCTTGACTGACATGTAATTTCACTATTCACCTCTAAGAATTCCCATATGATCGAGAGTCAGCTAAGGTGAAGGGAAAGGTTTACAGGACGGTTGTGAGACCAGTCATGATGGATGGATTAGAGACACTAGGAATAGGTAGAAGACAGGAGACAGAGCTGGAGGTGGAGGAGTTAAAGATGCTGAGATTCTCTTTAGGAGAGACAAGGATGGACAGCATCACGAATGAGGACATTGGAGGGACAACACAACACAGACAGGAAGGTTTGGAGAAAAAGATTACATATTCAGAATGACCATAAAGATGGAGCTACCAGGTAGGAGACAAAGAGGAGAAGGAATGGGATTTGCTGCAGCAAATCCTGAAAAAGGGACAATCTGAAAGGACATGGAGACTTCTGTGATTCTAAAGAGTTTGCAGACTGAAAATCCAGTACTTGGAGATGTCTGCGGGTGTTATACATCACGGGTGTAAGACTCATTTTCACCAGTGGGGGGCCACATTGACAGTACAGTATGCCTTTGAAGGGCCAGTTGTAACTAAAAGACTAATAAAAATAAAAGTTGTACTACTACTACTACTAATACACGTTGATTATTATTTATTAGAGTTCCATTGTAATAAAGTCTGTTAAAATAACTTACAATATCTGCTCCTCCTGTACAATGATGGTCTTCTCAAAGCGAACAACATCATCCAGCATACTTGAAGATTTTTTATGATACAAATCTAGAAAAAAAAAGATTGTGATTGGTATAAATACTATAGTATTCCAGGGATGTCCGGTATTATTGGCCCGATGTTGGGTTTTTCTCCAATAACGGAAATCCTATAATACAATTCCTGGGTCTTGTCAAATTTGCCCGAATCACACATGGGGTCCTGAAAGGTTTACCTCACAGTTGGGGTCAAACAACAGCATATATCGGTACTGGTCAATATCGGTATTAGTGTAATAAATGATTGGCCAACATCTGCACAATTGGGTATCCACAATATCGGACATTCCTATTATTGAATCAGTTCAACATCTCACCTGGTGCAACGCTCTTTTGCATTGATGTTGTTGAATCCTTCATGTAGACAATGGTTTCGTCTGCCTCAGTGGTCGAATTGGCAATGTTTTCCAGCTCCCTTTCAAAATACTCCAGGTCCTCGTTGGCCGATGGCAGGTACCTGGCTAGATAGTCAGCCACCCCACACGTAGTGGGACAGTATTTGCCCTGTGAACGAACAATGATGAATATTCAAAGCTGAAACATCAGACTTTACTGTTTGTATTTCACTTACAAATCCGTCATTCTTCTGGCAGTTGGAAATACTGTCTCCTCTGAGTTGCTGTACAAAAAAAGAAGAAAAGATATTAAAAATTTCTGGTAGGGGTAAAAGACCAGTTGTGGGAAAAGTTGATTAAAAATCTTACTGCGCTTGATAGGGCCAGCAGCAGGAGAAGTCCTCCAGCCGTGGAGAGGAGCGATGGCGTCATGTTTGCTTCAGCCACCAGGTGTGCTGTCTTCTCGGAGAATGAGCAGCGTACTGAGTGTGGGAGATATTTATCTGTCCATGGTCAACAGTGCAGGGTTTGATAAGGCTGTCCTACGTCAACACATCCCTGACCCCATGGAGAGACAAAACTATGACTCATATGTCCAACTGCACTCACTTCTGGGATATAAGTGAATCTGGGTTATAAACAGGAACATTCCACGTGAATTATTCACCAACATGACAATGTTGGTAACAAAAGTAACTCAGACAAACAGTAACTCAGCACATTTGTGGTTCACAGGTTACTATAAGATCGAACCAGACTAAATTCATTTGATCAAAAAGGACTCACAACATACACAATCATTTTGCATTCCCATGACAACAACAGCAACCAAAAATTCCATTGGGAATTTCTGATATTTTTTTTGCCAATATCCGATATGGTCATAATACGCAATTTAGGAGATTCATTTAATGGGTTACGATGCTGCCATCTAGTGACCTTTACTTTGCTATACAGACATCTATCCCAAATATATTTTGAAGGCACATCATTTGGAAACCCAGGCATTGAGTTATCAGGTTTTCCTTGTTGGAGGAAAAATAATTCTTACAGATGTTACATTATATGTTGATATTGGACAGACAATACTTGACAGATGATTCATTTTTTATTTAGAGTTTTTTTTAAAATTGGTTATATTTGTTGATAATTGTGTTTTCAAATAATAAATTTGATTTTATACTGTTTTTACTCTTTATTCATACTAATTTAAACCTACAAGTATTCTAATTTTTGGTATTTATTAAGAATAGGATACAACCGGAAACCCAATTACACACAGACTAAATTGGACCTTTAACACATGTGCCAAACTCAGGCCCAAGGACAAAATCTGGCTCGTTGTGTATATATATTGGACTTGCAAATATACATGTTTTTTTTTTTTTTTTTGGACAGTGAGTAAAGCTTTACGTCCAAATCTTTTAGCTTAGCAGACAAATAGACAAATACTTCTTATCTACTGTATGTTTATAATACAAATTCTGATGCTTTGGTAATTTCAGATTTTTTTTCAACAGAACTAAAGTTTGTTTCCAACAACAGAGGCTGTCATTCTTTCCAGAAAATACTGAGTTTGTCCCATGGCTTCATCCCAGTTTTAGCTAGCGTTCCAGGTATATTTATGCAACATTGGAACTGAACCGCCAAGGTCTTACATTTTATTTGTCGCCACTGGAGGGCGCTGTGTTTTATATGCTTTAAAGTGGAACCAAAAAAAACGATATCTCACTCTATGGTATTTATCAATCGGGGCACGACACCATATTGACACATACGTGGATAGAAAAAGAACATATTTGAATAAAAATTATTATTAAACATAAACATAATAATAAACAATGGTCAATGACGATCTATTCATCTTTAATCAAGCCACAACATGGCGCCGAACACGGGACAGTGACGCGGCTCGTCCCGTTGGCTTTAACGCATCTTCGTACAAATAACGATCTTTGTTCGCTGTCAGCTGAGAGCCTGAGGGGCGTGTCTAAGACAGAGGCAGACGCGCTTGTTGGCGTTGACTCTGCCGCGATGTCACAGTCAAGTTTCTGTGCAGGAGAGGAAGCGGAGGAGCCCAGAGGCTGAGCGGGCGCAGCGGAAAGACAGCCTCGGACCCACCGGAGAGAGCCGACGGTCTGGGCCCCGTGTTATCGTCACAGCGTCCGCTCTCTACCAGCTAATGATGCCAACGTAGCTCCTTCAGCAGATGCTACAGGCCGAGGAGCAGTGGGCGACAACCTCCGAGCTCCAGACCTGATCCTCAATGGTTTTCACCAACCAGTTTGCTGAGTTGTTCCTCGACACCGGAGAAGATGCGGAAGGACGTGAGGATTTTATTAGTGGGGGAGCGTAAGTCCAGCAGCTGAGCCTTCATCATCACAGTGATGCACCCTTGATGGAGGCGTGATTCAAAGTCACGTGTTTGGTGATATTAAATGTAATGATGGTGATGATGTGTCGTTAGTTAAAACCCTTTTTAACTACCTGCTCGAAGAGAGTGCAGAAGTGGTGAATAGGAATTCCTATTTCTACGTAGATCGTACGAATGATGTCCTTAACTTTGAGAACTCACCTTTATATCCGCCTGTCTGTCTGTCCACCTGTCTGTCTCTCAGTCTATCTGTCTTTCTGTCTGTCTCTCAGTCTATCTGTCTTTCTGTCTGTCTGCCTGTCTCTCTGACCTTCTATCTTCCTGTCTGTCTATCTGACCTTATATCTACCTGTCTATCTGTCTGCCTGTGTCTCTGTCTATCTGACTATCTATCTATCTATCTATATATCTATCTTTCTATCTGTCTATCTTTCTGCCTATCTGTCTGACCATCTATCTATCTATCTGTTTGTCTGTCTGACTTTCTGTCTGTCTGTCTCTCAGTCTATCTGTCTGCCTGTCTGTCTATCTATCTGTCTATCTGTCTGTCCGTCTTTCCGTCTGTCTGTCTGCCTGTGTCTCTATCCATCTGTCCATCTGTCCATCTATCTGTCTTTCTGTCTGTCTGTCTGCCTTGTTAATATTTTGTCTTTTTTTACCTCCATTCCAGCCAAAGTGGGAAAGACTTCCCTCATCATGTCCCTGGTCAGTGAAGAGTTTCCAGAAGTGGTAAGAATTTAAAATGAATGACATAAATGTCCAGAACAGACCTTCTGTAAAAGACTAAAATACTGTATTCAAGATCTTCCTACATTTCTTCTTCTTCTTACAGGTTCCCTACAGAGCTGAGGAGATCACCATACCTGCAGACGTGACACCAGAGAGAGTTCCCACTCACATTGTCGATTACTCAGGTATTTGTTTTCTTCTCTGGTTCTTCTCATTGGTTACTCCAGTCCATCACTAACGCTCACGTATCTTCCACGTTCAGAGGCAGAGCAGACGGACGAGCAGCTGTTTCAGGAGATTTCTAAGGTCAGTTGTTGCACCAAGTCTTCAACGATGAGACCCAAAGAATGTAGTTCAAGTCACTGACTCTCTGCGGTTCTGACTCGTAGGCCAACGTGATTTGTATCGTTTATTCTGTCAACAACAAGAAGTCCATAGAAAAGGTGAGTTTACTGTTCTTCTCGTGTTGCGATCACTTGCATAAGAATTGCGCAAAAGGGTAAATGTTTACAGAAGAGAATAGGACGGTGATGATACTGAAGTGGTTTCAAACCATCTTTGTATTCCTGGGTCAGGTGACCAGTCACTGGATTCCCCTGATTATTGACAATACAGACAAAGACAGTAGGTGAGTGCATTTGTCTTGTATATCCATGTGCCCACAAATGTCCTCTTCATTTTCCAACTGTTCTAATTTTTTTTTTTTTTTCGTTGAACAAACATGTTTTCCCAGAGTTCCATTGATCCTGGTGGGTAATAAGTCGGACCTGGTGGAGCACAGCAGCATGGAGACTATATTACCCATAATGAATCAGTACTGTGAGATCGAGACATGTGTTGAGGTAAGAACATTTTGGTGTCACCCTGTTTGATCCAATCAGTCTTACCCTAAAATATTGCTTCCATATTTCTGGACTATAAGTGTTACCGCAGTATAAGTTGCACCGGTGCCCTCTAGTGGCTGTCCGCGTAAAATAATAAACATCAACTATCATTGGCAGAGAAGTTTGCAGATACTGCTACACAAAACCAGATTGCCCTCTAGTGGCCGAATTTAACTAATTGTGGAGTTATATATTTTACTATACAAGTCGCAACTGAGTTTCGGATAAAAACCTGGCCGTGACGTTATAGTCTGGAAAATATGGTAGTATTAATAAAGTCAACAGACCAACATAAAATAAAATGCAACATAAAAATGAATTTCTATATTGAAATTACCCTTTGGAGTATTTATAGAACACATTAGGTTTTTATTATTATTTATATTTGAACTAAAATGCAAACTTTATAATAATTTAATGAGAACAATTTTTTTTTTTTTTACTTGACCTTAGTGGAACATGTGCGCAAGAAAATTTCGAGTCCTTAATATGAAG
This sequence comes from Paraplagusia blochii, assembly GCA_016785265.1. Lineage (NCBI taxonomy): Eukaryota > Metazoa > Chordata > Actinopteri > Pleuronectiformes > Cynoglossidae > Paraplagusia > Paraplagusia blochii. The sequence continues at coordinate 99,011 of JAFBJS010004264.1, forward strand.
AAACTTAATCTGTGCCTAGTAGTCTGGAAGCACCGCCCTGTCTGCTCTTTAACACCAACCAACGTCTTCTAATGTGGATTCAGTGGTGCTGCTTAATTAGAGGAGACGTTAAGCTCAGACTGATCTGCTGTGTTTGTTCTTCATCTGACCTTGACTTCACCCACTCACAATCACAGACAACTAGTCCTCAGTAGAAACTGAATGGAAAAAACCTTTACAGTTTCCACCAACAACCCTCTGTTCAATCGACCAATCAATCATGTCCACATCTGCATTTGACCAAAATTCCTTCTTTCCGTCTTTTCTCCCCATCTGTAGTGTTCAGCCAAAAACCTAAAGAACATCTCAGAGTTGTTCTACTACGCCCAAAAAGCTGTTCTGCACCCGACTGGCCCCCTCTACTGTCCGGAGAAGAAAGACGTGAGTGATTCAGATCTCACACCTTTGTTCATCAAAGCCTGCATGAACAATTTAATTGAAGTAGTCTTTGATGGAAAATATCTTTTGTAGTCAGTGGCTCCATCCCAGCAGGAGGAGCGCCACCTACTGTAAAACATCATAAATGGTCAAATATTATCATTAGTTAGTTTTGTTGATCTGAAGTTGTTGTTTGTTTTTTTTTGATACATAAGACCAGACCAGATACATATGACATAACAAAGTATCTTCCCAGCAGAGCTGCCCTCTAGTGGCTGTCTCCTGCTCTCTGTTTATTTTGAAAGATAACTCAATAGATAGATAGACAGACAGGTGGCTAGATAGATAGGCAGACAGAGACAGGTGGATGGATAGTAGGCAAATAGATATAGACAGACAGACAGGCAGATGGATGGACAGAGAGACAGATAGGCAGGGGGATAGATAAAAAGACAAAGAGACAGAGACAGGCAGACAGATGGATGGATACAGACAGGTGGACAGATCGACAGGCTGGTGGATGGATAGATAAACAGATAGACAAATGGATGGACAAAGAGACTAGACAAAGAGACAGGCAGGAGGATGGACAGAAAGACATAGACAGATGGATGGATAGATAGATAGCAAGACACGTGGTTCGATAGAGAGACAGACAGGTACACAGGTGGATGCACAGATAGAGTGACAGACAGAGACAGGTGAATGGATAGAAAGACAGACAGAGAGAATACAGACAGGCAGGAAGGCAGATTGACAGGTAGATACTGTAGATAGATAGGCAGACAGACAGGTGGAAGGACAGATGGATAGACTGAGATGGACAGACAGGTGGATATAGAGATAGATAGACAGACAGGTAGATAGATAGACAGACAGACAGGTGGATGGACAAATAGATAGACAGAGACAGACAAACAGGTGGAGGGACAGATAGATAGACAGATGGATAGATAAACAGACAGGTGAATAGGTAGACATATAAATTCACAGCTAGATAAAAAGATAGATAAAAAAAAGAAAAGATAATTTTTATTAATCCCTGCAGTCGACCCATTGGGAGATTACGGCTTTAAGAACCAGACGACTTTGTTTACATGGTTCATCTGTTTAATAAATCCAACTTTTTATTCCCCAGATTAAGTCACTCTGTGTCAAAGCTCTGACTCGAATCTTCAAGGTGTCCGACTTGGACAATGATGGGATATTAAATGACAATGAGCTCAACCTCTTCCAGGTAAAAGATCTGAGGAATAGAGTCATTGACGTGCAGTCAGAGGAGAAGCCCAGCATTTTCCAACTGCAAATCATCAGAATTTGATATTCAACGTTTCTCTTCATGATCTCTTGGCAGCGGATATGTTTCAACTCCCCGCTGGAGCCTCAGGCGCTGGAGGATGTAAAAAATGTAGTGAAAAAGAATTTAAGTGAAGGAGTTGATGATAATGGATTAACTCTGAAAGGTTGGAGAAAATTCACAGACACTTTGTCCCTTTTAGTCAAATTTAGATTTTTATTCCTTTTTGTATTTTATTTCAATGAAGGATTTCTCTTCCTTCACACACTGTTCATTCAACGGGGCCGTCATGAGACGACCTGGACCGTGTTGAGGACATTTGGCTACGATGATGACCTGGAGCTGAATCAGGACTACCTCTTCCCATCGTGAGTCCAGATCCTTTTATCAAACATTATCTAAACCTTTTTATGCTAAAATCACCTTTGATTTATCTTCCCACTTAGTACAGAATGTTACAATGCTAACATGAGGCCATAAAAACAAATGAAACCAAAGATTATTATGTCTTTAATACTTTAAAATAAATGGAGATTGGAGACCCTTTACTTTGTGATTGCATGATGATTCTGGGAGTTATTTTTTATTTTGAAGTATAAAAACCTTATGTTGTTGGACTTGTTAGTTATTTCTGTTCTCTTTCAGTATTCCCAATTCCCAAATTCAATATTGTCTGTGTCCCTCTAGATTAAAGGTCCCTCCAGGGTGCACTACAGAGCTGAACCACAATGCCTACCTCTTTCTTCAGAGCGTCTTTGACAAACACGACAAGGTGAATTCTCTTTGCGTTATTCAAATCAATCAGTCAATCAAATTTTATTTATATAGCCCACATTCACAGGGTTGGTAACATCCTCTGTCCTTAGACCCTCAGCCACGGTAAAGGAAAAACTACTGAGGGGAAAAAAAAACCTTTTAACAGGGAAAAGAAAACCAGTAGAAACCTTAGGGAGAACCACAGGAGAGGGATCCACTTCCTGGACAGGCAGTGGATGTTACCAGAGCATAAAAATACAATAAAATAAAACATAAAGATAAAGTACAAAGGTATAAGACAGTTGAAGTTCATCCAGTAGAAAATCAAAATTACAAAATGGCTTATAATGTCAGTAGCAATATGGGTTTTGATCCTGGTCATCCTAGTCCTGGTCGTTTCATCTTAATCTACAAATTAAAACATTGATTTGCTAGTAAAGATATCCTCACCAAAATGGACTCACAATATACCAACTCTTACCAACGACTTACCAACGACGACAATGGCAACAAAATAAAATACAGTTAAGGATGTCAAAAATATTTTTTTTCCCCCGATTGTCCAAACATGTCACTTCTGATATAAACCTATACCAAACTGTTATTTACCTGTACTAACCAACCAATGTGAGTATTAAATGAGCTGTAATGCTGCCATCTAGTGAATAACTTTATTCATTCTATCTTCATCTGCTTGTCCGTTGCCGGGTCGCAGTGGCAGCTGACACCACCCAAATCACATTGCACCATATTGTGAACCTTGCTATGGGTGGTGAACCCACTGGAAGCTTTGTGGGTGGGGATGGTGCATCTCACCTCAGTGGCAACCTGGCAACTGGTGGATTCGTACCTGAAGCCTTGCTGACTACTTTTAGTTTAATGTTGAGCCATACATACAATTTTTAGGGCACATTATTTGGCGAAACCCAGGCATTAAGTTATCAGGTTCTCATTATTGGAATTGGTTGGAATTGGTTTTGGGCGGTGGACAATTATTGGCATTGAGTTTTTTAATAGATTTCTATCAATCCTTCTCTGTGTGTCTAACAGGATCGTGACTGTGCCCTGTCTCCAGAGGAGCTCAAAGACCTCTTTGACGTTTTCCCCTACATGCCTTGGGGTCCTGATGTCAACAACACAGTTTGTACCAATGACAGTGGTTGGATCACTTACCAGGGCTATCTTTCCCAGTGGACGTGAGTGGGAATTTACAGTAATTTACATTTAAATCATCAATGTCATTTTTTTTTCCTGAACTGATTTCCTTCAACTGCCCCTCGTTAAGGTTGACGACATACCTGGACGTCCAAAGATGCCTGGAGTATTTGGGGTATCTGGGTTATTCCATCATAGCTGAGCAGGAGTCACAGGCGTCGGGCATAACAGGTGATTTTCTGTTGGATTATTTGTTCCAAATGAATCTTTTGCTTAAAGCTTCTAGTGACCCCCGGTGGTCTTTTTAGTGGTGGTCTTCACTGATCGACTGATGTCCTTGTGCGGTTTCCTGTAGTGACCAGAGACAAGATGATGGACCTCAAGAAGAAACAGACTCAGCGCAGCGTTTTCCGCTGTAATGTCTTTGGTGACTTTGGCAGCGGGAAAAGTGGTTTCCTCCAGGCTTTCCTGGGAAGAAATCTCATGGTAAAATGAACCCAACCAAGGAGTCGAACTCTAAAACACAGCTTGAAGCTGCACAGATTTTCCCAAAAATATTTAGCCAAGACATGGGCAAATTTTTGACTTTCAGGCCCTTATTGGTCCTAAAATTGGACAGTGGGGCCAAATCCAGAGCAGAAAGATGAACTGTTCATGGCATAATAGCAGGGAAAAGGCAGAAATCCAAAGTTAATATCAATAAACTATTAAATCTGGACAAGATTGGTGGCCGCGTTAAGGGGCTCAGCGGGCCACATCCGGCCCACGGGCCAGAGTTTGCCCATGCCTGATATAGAAAGTTTGGTTGAAACTTGTAAACTCCTGCCCAGTTTTAGGGTTTTTAACCATACAGATATTTTAGATTCTAAAAAACTGTTTTTGTAAATATTGTGTTCCAGTGTCCCACAAGGTATATATTTTTCTCAAACAAACTTTTTCTTTCAGCACCAAAAAAAAATGAATGAAGAGCACAGATCCTACTATGCCATCAGCACCACGTTTGTTTACGGCCAGGAGAAATATCTTCTTGTGAGTATCAAAAACTTCAATAATTCCTATGTTTTTATGCCAAATAAATTCATATGACGTCATTATCAACAAAAATGACTGATACACTTTGTATTTACCCATGTGTTTATCTGACATCAGAAAAATGTGAAAACAACTTTAATGTTTTACAACAAATTTAATGCAATGTAACCAGTTAAGCTTCTTCCTTCCTGACCAGCTTCATGAGGTCTTCCCTGACTTTGACTACCTATCTGACGATGAAATGACCTGTGACATCGTCTGTCTGGTCTATGATGTCAGCAACCCTTACTCCTTTGAGTACTGTGCCAGAGTCTTCAAGGTAAACACGTCTGTGATTCATTTTCTCATCATGTTTGGGCATCGAACCATTGTCAGCCATTTGTGAGTATTGTGAAACAACCTGACCTACTTATACTTACTTATTCTGCCTCTTAGATCAGCTGCTGCGTATAGCGTGTTTTCCTGACCATAAGTCGTCCCAGCCAAAAATATTTAAGCCATGTCAAACCAGTGCCCTCTAGTGGCTCTCACTGTGAAAATACAAACATGTACATTTTAAGTGGTATGACAGTAGCAGAAATTGGTAGGTCGCTAAGAGTGGCCCCCTAGAGGCTGTCAGCGTGATAACAAACGATAATTTATTCATCTTCTTCTGGTTGTTGCTGGTTTGCGGGGGCAGCTGGCCGACTCGTCAGTCTTCCTGGGGGTGGTGAGCCCACATGAAGTAATGTGTTTTGGGACGGTGCTATGCTCAGAGCAGCTCAGAGCAGCTCAGGGGCAACCTGTCAGCTGGTGGTTTTGAACCTGAAGCCTTACGGACCCAAGTCGGCTACCTTAATTTCTAAGCCACCACTTCTTCTTCTCCTTTCGGCTTATACCTTTTCTCATATGATCCATAAACCATAAATCTCCGCTTCGTCTCTTACCTGGTAGCTCCATCTCTAGGATAATTTTTCTACCAATGTATCCACAGTCCCTCCTCTGAACATGTCCAAACCATCTCAATCTGGCTTCTCTAGCTTTTCCTTCAAACCTTCCTGTCTGTGTTGTCTCTCTAATCAACTCGTTCCTGATCATGTCCATCAGTGTCACCCCCAAAGGGAACCTCACCATCTTTAACTCTTCCCCCTCCAGCTCTGTCTCTGCCGATCAGAAACTAACAAACATAACATATTAAATTATATATTTAAAGTCAATGGCTGAGCCTAAGACAAAAGGTTCGACTTATAGTCCAGAAAATATGGTTCTCTGGTTGAGAAAAACATCAGTGTGACCCCATTGTTATTGCTCACCTTTTGTCTCCCTCTCCCTCAGCAGTACTTCATGGACAGTAAGACACCATGTATGGTGATCGCAGCCAAGTGTGACCTGCCGGAGGTGAAGCAGATGTACGGCTGCAGTCCTCTGGAGTTCTGCAGGAGACACAAAATGCCACCGCCGCAGTCGTTCACCTGCAACACAGCAGCAGCTCCCAGCAGAGACATCTTCACCAAACTCACCACCATGGCCATGCACCCGTACGTACACTGTGCAGACACAGGGACAGAGATGGTGAGGTTACAAGAATACCTGTCACTGGTCTCTGTGACTTCTCTACGTGTGTTTTCAGCCATGCCCGACTGCGCTGCATGTGCACTTGCAATCGTTGCACCTTCTGCTTGTGTCAGAACGTCCTCAACTCTGAGCTGCTGCAGACGGTCAGGGCCAAACTCTACGCTGTGGTCCTGAGAAGGTTTGACTCCTCTCTATATTTGCTAATTCAGTTGACTTTATGTCATGCATAGTTGCACATGTCATTTGTGTTGATATCTATATACTTTATTTCCGGAGTAAAACACACAGAAGCCAAATATGTGGTATGAAGCAAAAAAAAAAAATCAGAAAGTCACACAAGTGCCCTCCAGTGGCTGGGGAGTGAAAATACACTTACCATATCCATTTCAAAACCAGATTATAGTCTGGAAAAAACAGTAATATTTTTATTTACAACTTTGTTTGCGACATGAATACATATCTTTAATCTTTTTTACTTTGAAAGTGTTATTTAAAAACTGATAAAGAGTAAAAAAGGAGTAGTGAAGAAGCGGTAAGGCAACATAGTAGAGATCTACGTACAGAGGATCAGTGAGGACGAAGTAAACAAAGTACCAAAGTGAAAATGCTCTATCAGTAAAAAAAACATTTGTTTTCTGTTTGATGTCATTTCTAAGATTTTTTTGTTAAACTCTATCCTTGTGTTTTACCTCCACTCTTCTCTGTTCACCAGACATATGAGCCAGGCAGATCTGATGAGCTCCACCTTCTGGCTCAAAGCAAGTGTTGGAGCCACAGTGTTTGCAGTGCTGGGTCTGACCATGTACAGAGTCCTACTCAGACTGCGGTGATTTTTCTTTTCAAATATTTATGGATGCTTATTTAGTTTTTGTAGTTTAAATCGAAAAGGTATGTATTTTTCCTTGCAAAATGTGAACAAGCAGACCTCAAGACCAACTTCTAATTTATTTTGCTTTTCATTTTGGACATTTTGTGGTTCTTATGTACAAAACTACCATTACTACCAAGTATTTTCAACATTATGATAAATATTAATGAAGTACATGATCATTAAGAATAATTTAATTAGTTATAATGTGGTGCATATGCAATGGTTTTTGGTTACTTTATGACTGAAATGTCAAATGGGTTAAATTATGGGTTTATTTTCTGAATTTTTTTTATGTTTTTACTTCAGAGGAAGTAATGGAAAGTTTGTTGTGTGAATGTTTCGTCAGAGAGAGAGAGAGAAAGAGAGAGTGTATATATGTATATATAATAGAGTAGGAGAGAAAAAAATTGAATTCCATGCTACAGTTCTTTCCGAAACACACTCCTAGTATAACTTCACAGCACATGTTGCATTAACTCCTCTGCCTTCGTTCTTTTTCTTTGAATAAACCAGACCCTTGTTTAAATGACGTGATGCATCCGATGTATTTATTGTCCTTCAAAATTAACGTCACAAACAAAATGACTGTTCCTGAAAACCCAGTATGTAATTATAAGAGTCACACACAAGGGGGCAGCATTGTTTAAAACACCTGCCCCGATGAGCCGGCTACAGAGTAAGACTCTCGAAAACGCTATTGTTTAAATATAATGGTTAAACTAAGCAACATACGTAATTTACCGTTAGTTTTAAAAGTTAGTCAATAACAATAAAAAGTTAGTAAATAATAATTTACTAATATTTTTTTACTTTATTTACGTTTTACGTTATTTACACAGTGAATTTGCGTTATTTACACAGTCAAGCAATATGGCGTACTTATTTCGAACCTAGCCGTTAGCATTTCGGGAAAATAACCAAAGAACTTTGTTTATACTCAATAACATCGGTATTTTAAAGCTAGGTCTGATTCAAACGACACCCAACAGGTAAAAAAATAACTCCTACAAAACTTTCATTCTCTCTGGACCACATTTTAAGCAGTATAACACACCGCGTTTGACCCAACGCTGCTACGTGGGCATTAGGTAAAGACCCCCCGGGGTTAAGACACTGACAGACAGTGGTGTTTCCATGGTGATGCGCCCACAAGGACATGACTGTAAACGTATACACCAGGAGTGTCCAATAGGTAGATCGGGATCTAGATCTCCAAAGTGTTGGTATAAATAGTAGTTATTAAAACTAGAGACGTAATTAATAATAATCAAGATGCTAATCAATGGGCTAAAGAAATCATATAGGTATTTGGTCAGAATGTATGATATAAATATATATATATATATATATATATATATATATATATAAAGATATAAATATATATAATTTAGAGAATAAGATGTCCAAGTTATATAATTAAATATATCTATAGTTTTCAATCTGGGTAGCACACTCCAGTCTGGTCATTTGAAATGTAGCTCACAAGACAAAGAAGTGTGGACACCCCTGGTTTACACTAACAACCACGTTACTAACTTCACATAACTCCCCTTCATTCTCGGTTACCACCCACCTATTAAAGTCGTTTGATGTCTTTTCAGGTAATAGCTACGTGTCTGAAGAGGAACCATCATTTGTGTGATTGCTGCAGTTGACCTGGAGGAAGGTAATCCTGCCCGTAAATTCCTAGAGTTTACAAGCTTGGGAAATTCAGGCTTTATTTTTCAAAGAATAGGGGAGACATGGTACGCTTGTAACACGAAATGTCAAATCTTGGCAGCCGGAGTACACAGCTAGTAAACCATGTGGTAACAATTAAGTAATTAATACCTTTTGTATACATGTAGCCGTCTGGTTCCAAAACTGAAGTAAATGCTTTGTAAACCTATGTGCAATACCGGAAAATATGGCAAAATCTTGACGTTGTGTTATTGCAGCGGTGGGAAAACGTTTTGACTCATAAACCACAATGGGTTCCAAAATTGGACATGGGGGCCAAGTCAAGAACGGAAAGATAAATGCCATGTATAAACCATTTATAAAACTTAAGATGCTAAATGATTTTATGACTTAATCTCCTGGAGAAACACAAGAATTGTAGGGAAAACACAGAAGTATATTGATATTGCAATGGGCTGCATAAAAAAACCTCACCGGCCCACATCCGGCCCCTGGGCCTTAGTTTGCCCATTCTTGTGTTATCCATTCATGATAGTCCTTATCAGAGGAAAACCGATAACAATCTTGCTGCACAGATAAGTCAATATCGGTTCAAAAGAAACGCTTTTTTTTAAGGATTTTTTAAAATTATTTTATTTATATGAAATATTTTTTTTAATAAGTGAACAAATTCATATTCTGTTGAGCTCCCTTTTTTTTTTTTTTTTTTTTTTTTTTTTTTTTCTTTTTTAGTTTCTTCTTT
>JAFBJS010004264.1:111980-128815 GCA_016785265.1 Paraplagusia blochii
ATATATGTGTATATGTATATATGCAATGTCCCCAAAAAAACCCAGGAGAAGAAAAACAGAGACAGGCTTTTCATGCAAACAGCTGGTCAGTCTGACAGATGGACAGTGGACCCCCTACTTGTTGGTCTGCTTCGGCCTCCCTGGAGACCCACAACATTTGTATATATGTGTCTGTGTGCACGCAGGCGTTAGCATTGATGTGCGGGGTTGAGTCAGAGACTCGTGTCAGGGTTACTCATTCAGCAAGACGGGGTCCCATGGGATTATGGGAAATGATAGTTGGGGTGTGGTGCCTGCGTGTGCATTATTAATGGGGCTGTATTCTATAGATTGGCATTAAGTGGGCCTCTCAATCCGTTGCCTTTATGTGTGCGGCCGCAGCTTTGAGTTTCCTCAAGTGGTGGTGGGCTCCCTAGAAAAACGTTGGGTGTCCAAATGGCGGGGTCGCTGCTCAGTCTGGCAGCAACAAATGTGCTTTCACTCTTATATTCTCTTCCCTTTCTCTCTCCACACAATCAGTTACTCCATTTGTCAGGGGGCTGACCTCAGAGACCCCCGGTGTTTGTGAAGCGACTGAAGGAGAGAAATGATGGGACGCTGAAAACCTAGAAGTGATGAAGTACAAGCTAAACCAGACTAGCAACTCATGCCATTGTTGACTCAATGGACAACATAGGTTTCTAAAAAACAAAGAGCAAGGTCCAGACCGTTGTTTACCTGAGGCTAAAGATAAAGAACAGGACAAAACAAAGATTTTTTCTTTTCCATGTTTGTAGACCAGGTTAATGACCATGTTTTATTGTCATTGGCCTCTCAGTCCAGTCTTGGCACAAGTAGGAAGGACTGTCAAGGTTGTTCATACAGGTCAAACACCTGCATAAACATGAGCTGGCGTTCATTGTTTGATTGATTTGGATTTGTTTAACTGACTCACACTGCAATGTACTTTGATTTCTGTCTATTTTAATGGAACTAGTAGCGACGTTACAGGATGTGCCGAAGCTTTGAAGCATGTTTTGTTCAAAGAAGGGGGCGTTTCCATGAAGCGCATATCGAGGCTTGCTTCATTTAGGGGAGGGGCCAAAATTATGAGGTCCAGAGCTGCCTGTCTGTGTCACGTGATTTCTTCGGGAAGTGGTTTAGGGTTTGCCGAGACGTCCGAAGCCTCGCTGCTCGACAGTGTCACGTGATTGCTTTGGGAAGTGGTTCAGATTATGCTGGGAGGTTTTACAGCTATATAAACCCCTCAGGCTCCGATAAAAATTAGGGTTTTTGAAGCAGAGTTGCGGTCAGTTTGGAGGTTTGGAACGTGTGTAGAGTACTAGAGTTTGGATAGCGTCTCCAGATAGTTTGACGAGTTTAGGAGAAAAATATTGTATCACCTGCAATAATGTTATTACCATTTTCGGAAAATTTACACAGAAAAACATTTCAAAATTTTATTACACACATGTGATAATTTACGTACAGAAATTATTTGGTCATGTACTTTTTGTAATTCATAGTCATTCCAAACAGACACAACAGCGTATAAATATCAATGCATCACGCATTATGTGCTTCAGATAAAGTTGCCTGTGATTATACACTTGGCCTGTAGGTGGTGTCGTGAGCACATGAAGCTTCCAGACATGAATCCTTTCTCGAAACACGCCTCATGAGGCTTCATGGAAATAGCAAGGTTGACAAATTACAGGTTGCACCTGCTTTACCAAATCCATGACGTGAAAATTATATACAAGAAATTCTAGAATTTAAGGCCCACTAGCTGACTAGACTGTCCCCTAGTGGCTGCTGGTATAAAAATAAAAACATGTGAAATTGCATATTTTAATATATAAGTTATGGCAAACCCAGTCAGAGGATAAAAACGTGCGACTTATAGTCAAGATAAAATGGCAATCTGCACCAGTATCATCACATGGACATAACATCTAACAACTGGTGATAACTCCCAGTATATTTTGAGGATAAAGTTCCTGTAATTGAAAGTGGTCCTTAGGATGGAAGTGGTGCTTTCTGGTTAACTACGGTAGGACCTACTTCCAATACTACACCGTGATTTCTTTTTACCTTTTAAGAAAAGAGCAGACAAGACAAAAAAAAGCAATCAACTATTTGTTGCAGAACTTTCTTTTAGCGAGTTAACTTGGTCAAACTCAGGGAAACCTCTACTCAATCTCTTTGTTGTGAATCGGAGACATAGATAAAGGTGGTGTTGAGATGTGGTCTCCCTGCCTGCTGAGACCTGCTGCACAGCTGAAGCAGAAACTGTCAGCGGTCTTGCCAAGGTTTCTTTTTTTCCCTGGCAATGAGAGAAACCACTTTTGATGGTACACTGGGGAATCAATGTTGCAGAATTTCTCTGTGCTCCTGGTTTGTCTGACTATGATAGAGGGACCTGTTAGTGTCTGGAATTGTGTTCAAGACAGAACAAAGCAGATTAAATTGAGACCGTGGAGGCTCGAAGTTAAACTGGAGTCAACAAAGTCCAGAAGATCAGGCGAGGTGAAGGTGAAGCAGCAGGGTCTCTTGGCTTCTTCTGAAAGGACATTTGGATGTTTATAGAAGTAGAAAAATGTGCCGACATCCCTGTGATCATATCTGATCTCATTATGATCTTTTGCATTGTATCTAAATATAATCACACACAGCTTTCCAAGAGAAAAGGTGTGGGATAATATTCTATAGTTAATTACAGATGATTTCACTAAGATGGCAGATCATTAATTCAGTCAGTGTTGGGTTCTTCTAAATGAGAACAAATGTCCATGTCAGTAGATTATCTGTAATAGAAATTCTATAGGTTTTCTAGAGGTTTTGTTAACTTTTAACAATTCAAAAGATCTATACAGTATTTCCGGACTATACGTCACTTCTGAGTAAAAAAAGTACCAGACAAAAATGCAAAATGTTGAAGCAGTGACTCTAGCAGCAGTCACTACGAAATTAGCAAACATTAATTTCTTAGCGGTAGAGAATACTGGTATACAGACCAACTGGTATCGTGCAGTGCGATTTGTGTTTTGGTCATGGAGACTGCTGCCCCCGTGTAATTGACAAATGTGAAAATGGATGGAAGGACTACTGTAAAATCAAGAGTCAGATATTGAGGGTAACTAAACTCTAAATCTAATGGTGTGTGCCTCGCGTTCTATTTAAGAGCACGTTCTACTTGCTCATCGTTGTGGTAGGACGACAGAATTGTCACGTCTTTTCCGTCTTGTTTTGTTCCTGCCTGTTTTCCTTTAACCCATTGTACGAAAACCTTCCAGATCTTGTCATATTATATCAAATGTGAACCTTGTACAAACAGCTATCAGTTTCTGAGATTCAGACCATCGGAATCAAAGTGCTGCCTCTTTCTGTTTGCCTTCCCTCTCACTCCCCTCAGCTGTCCCCAGAGGGAGGATTTTGTTGCCGTATGAGTGCTTTCCTTCTCAGTATGCAGAAAGTAAGTGAGAAAACCTCAGAATGCTTTGATTTGTGTTTCTGATCGCCTGCAACAGACACGCAAATTGAACACAGACAGAGAAAATCTCTAATGAAGCTGAGGGTGAAATTGGTTTTGGTAGATAACAGCTGGGCGCTCCTTGCCTCGTAATCAAATCATCCTAACCTCAATTTGTCATTTAGACATTCAAACATAAAAGGAGAATCCGGGTCTGTTTGGCATCTCGTTGCTGTGAGGCACTAAAGTGGCTCCTCATGTGTGGGTTTCATGATTAGCTGAGGATTTATCACAGGACGCACGTTTATGATTTGTCTGTTGAACCACATTAGCGTAGTTATGTCACATGCTAGGATAGGGCGAACCCATTAGCACTGAACTGCCAAGCGCACAAGATAGTTTTCCTCTTCCAACAGGGAGTGGGGTTTGAAAACTCAAAATGTTTGACCATCATAGTTCTTTCTTTATAAGTTTTAAAAGTGACTTTGTGCAAGTTGGATTGTAGAGGACAATATATCAGTTCAGTGATTCTCAAGCATTTTGAGTCCAGTCTACTAAATTGGGCAAAACTATTAAACTATTATCACATTATTATCCATTGATGGCGTATAATTTTTCTTTGCTAATATAGGCATGAAAGGCAGAACAATTAAATACCCTTTTGCTAGGTACAGCTGATGACTATTAATACAAAAAAAGATCATCAGAGCTCTTTAAGAAAATCTTTGCGTTTTTCTTCAATTCCTGCCAGTATTTCAGAGTAGTTTTCAACTAAACAGACTGAGATTTTAATTTTAATTTTAATTATGTGGTATATTTGAATACATATATAATATGTCATTACATAATTTTTTGTGAGATTTTTGTTTGGTCATATATATGTTTTTTGGCTCAAGAAAAGTTTGAAAAACACTATACTGATGGTCTGGTGAAGGTCTGAGTCGTGGCATAATGTAAATTCTTGATCGTAGTGAAATATAACATGCACTTAATGCAAATCTGAAATGTGAAAAGTACTAGAATTTGAACTCAGACTTTTTATGTCAGCTTTTCAGCAGAACTTTTCTCTCCAGTGTAATAAACTGTATAATCTGTTTTTAGGCTGTGTTTATGATCATTATCCTCATCCCTCATTGCCCTCGTGTTGACAGCCTGTTCCCAATGGTATGTAGAATCGCCCCAAACACGCGCCCACAGGAGATTAGAGATTAAACACTTTCACATGGCTGCATAATTTCCACAAGTCTCTACGTCCCTTCATTTGTTGCTCTGAAAGACTCCTGAATCTCATCCATCACCAACCTTATCATCTGTAATCTGCTAAAGTAATGTCATTAATTAGAAACAAGAGAAATGTGGTTGAGGGAGAAGCCACCTGTTCCTCGAGTTTAGAAACGCATGTTTCCCAGGGCTTCTGTCATACGTCTGAGTGAACTTATTGAAACATTCACTGACCATGACTTGGAGAAAAAGAGGATCATTATTTCAAACCTTTTTTGTCTGACAGTATCGTCTCGCCTCACCTGCCCACACACAGCACAGCTGGTGTCGCTCCAGTCCTGCCGTTTCGTCTTTTTCAAGTGCACTTCAAGTGAACGGTCCGTCACCCAGGTAAATGGGCTTAATGGATAAGCCAAGTGGGAAGCAGCTGCGTTTAGTGGTGCGTGGAGTTTACCATGTCTCACCACACTCTGTCTGTCCTACATTCATTAAAGGGGAAAAAAAAATCAAACACTGAGATCATGGCAGCAGCCTCTGGATTTACAGGCTGTTAAGGGAGCTGAGATTATACACCGGCAAGAGGAAGCCGTCTTCTCAAACAGCCATATGGGTCTCATGGGTACAAAGTCAAAATATCTCTACAGACTGCAGATGCAAACCTTGACTTGATTGCTTGATACATAGACCTGTTTTGCATTTTTTTGGGGACTTCACATCGATACGGAGTATAAGTCGCACCAACTAAAAAAAATACATAAAGAAGAAGAAGAAAAAAACATGTATATGTCGCTATATGTTTAAGTCACCTATAGAAGTCAAAAAGTATGACTTTCAGTCTGGAAAATACAGTATTTGTCCCTTTTTCCACATTTTCACCTTCCTGTTTTCCTTGTCATACTTGTTACATCTGTAGGTGACGATTTGTAGGTATTACTCTTTTATGGTTTTCCCACACTTTCTTTTGTTGATGAAAATGGGTATTTGAGACATAATCTCGGCAACGTTCTCATGACAAACACAGAGTGTATCTTATTGATACGTAATTTGGCTAAGTTTACACCACCAAAATGTTATTTAAACT
Organism: Paraplagusia blochii; assembly: GCA_016785265.1. Lineage (NCBI taxonomy): Eukaryota > Metazoa > Chordata > Actinopteri > Pleuronectiformes > Cynoglossidae > Paraplagusia > Paraplagusia blochii. The sequence goes on from JAFBJS010004264.1 coordinate 117,734, forward strand.
AGTTGTATTTGGGATTTTGTTTTTTTTCAGCCATTGAAGACGATTTTTGGGATTTTTTTGCTTTGCTGCAGACAAACACAAATAGTAAGGAAGGAAAGCAAACTCATCGTGTCATTGTGATCCACACCACTGCACACAACGAAAGACCTCTGCATTAACCCATCACCAAAGTGAACAGTGGGCAGCTATGAGCGCCCGGGGAGCAGTGAGTGGGGACGGCGCCACTTGGCAGTGGGTGGATTCAAACTTGTAACCCTCCAGACCAAAGTGTGGTTCCTAATCTACTAGGCCACCACTGTCCAAAGGATCTTGACAAGTTCATTCGTTCACGACTGTTGACTAGTACAGTTATCGCAAAAGGGTTTCAAAAAATGTCAATAATGTAAAATCTTCTCAAAGGTCTGTCCCATTTCAGTTGTTTCTCTTTTTTCCCAACTTATCTCAGTTGATGTAGGGCTAACCATAAAATATTTAGCTGCGCCTTTATCTTTGTTGCATTGATTTGCTTATCAACCTAATCACCATTGACACATGCACAGCTGGCGAGGTCACAGTCTGCTGACCTGCTAATTTAAACCACACCATTGATTGACACTAGCTGAGTCACGGAGATAAGTGTGTTTCAGTGATTTGAAAAAAAAAAATGAAAAAAATCTCCTTTAAGTCGTGGGGAGAAATAACAGACGGAACCTCAAACATGACATCAAAAGATTTAAGCAGAGCTCGTCTTTCCCTGCTCCACTGCCTCTCCTCTGCTTATCTCTAAATAGATTTTCTTAATGAAAGACACAGTTCCAGTTGGTCGAGTGTGAAAACAGCCTCTGCTTTTAAGCTGTGGTTAAAATAGCTGCTCTGCCTGTCAGTCTGTAAACAGGAGGACGATTCTGCGCCGGTATATTCATTAAATGTCACAGTTTGAAAAATCATATGAATGAAACTGGTCCAGAGCGGGCAGCACATTAGACACGTCATCGTAACACATAATGAGAGGTTAGGGAAGGGCAGCGGCAGTGAAAGCAGACAGCACCTGCTGAGTGAGCATGTGCGTTGGAAGTTACCAGCTGCTGCGTAGGACCAGCGTGACTTTTAAGGGGCTTCGACGCAAATCAGTCCTGATTAGTCAACTCTTTTTTTACTTTCATCTCTGGATGTTTGTCTCTTTTTTTCTCTCTCGTCCAAAGTCTGATTCCCTGTCAGAAATAAGTGGAGGCTGTTGCAGGTCCTCCGTTTCTCAGTCGGCTTACGTCTTTTCTCATTTCATTAGTGATGTTTACAATTGGCAGCTTTTGGTCCATTAGTGGGATAAAAGCTGCAGGGCATCGATGGGTAAACACCAAATTAGAGATTGATCATAGAGTTGAGTACGTTTGCACAATAATAACAGGACTGGGAATAAAAGTTGATTTTTTTGAGTACTGAAAGAAAATCACAGTGCTAACAATGAAAATGACCTCTTTCAGATTTCTGTGTAGGTTTTAAAGCAGGTCATGACATCCAAGGTTTTTTGCCGTAAGCAACTAGATTCTTCTTGATGCTTCAAAGAGTCCAGTTTCTCAACTAAAGAAAGAAGTTTAGTTCCATCAGTTGAGGAAGGAAATGTGTTTCAATCTCTCAAGAAGAAATCCAGTTGTGAGAAACTACTGAGAGAATATTCACACATCATTGGTATTTGTTTCTTATTTGGCCTCTTTGTTGTCTTTTCAGATCATTTTCAATGTAAATCTCTCTTTGCAGAACAATATGTGTGAGCTATAACTATAAGCATGCATTACTTATGTAACAAGTATCTAAGGTCTACATACTGGTGGGCCAACTCTAGTACATTTACTACATTTTACTTCACGGGCCAAAAATGCCTACACTGTGGGCCAGATTTGGCCCCGCACCAGAGTTTGACACCTATGCTCTACGGTGTTACTAAATTGTGTGTTGTATTGCTAGCGCCCCCTGCAGGAAAACATCATAAAAATGAGATTTCCCAGAACAGCCACCTTTCTTGTATCCCTTACCAATGTTTATGTAAAGAATGAGCTGAAGCCATGTAATGCTCCCTCAGCCCCGCTCGTGTTAACGACAGGGACTGAGTCTGCATACCGTCAGGCTTTAAAGCAACGTGAGTGTGTGATTGTTCTGTCTCAGAGCTGTGGCAAAATCATATGTTATGGTGATACTACACAGTTCAGTTGTTTACTGCAGTAAAGTTCAGTTGATAGTATAGGGCAAGAATCTAAACATTTGCAACAACTCTTAAAACTCAAGCTGCGATCATATAAAAGTGATAGTTTTAGGTTTAAATGAAATCATTAAAAAATTAAACCTCAAATTACTTACATTCAGATATGATGATAGTTTGCAAATGTGTCTTGTGTCTAAATAGGGCTGTCCTTGTCTTTGGTTTCAAGCATTTTTCCTCTGTCAAAGAAAATAAATATCAGAACAATGACCTAAGCTCAATGACAGGAAGGCATAACATTCACCTCTAGGTTTAGAACCAAATAAAGATCTTGCCATTTTTAGCTCTTTCTCTTTATAAATACACACTGCCCTTTACGCCAGATAACCTGGGAATCCTGTTTAAGATCAACAGACATTTTGGACAATTCGCTGCAGATGGCAGCCTTGCAAATGTTTCTGACAATTCCTCCAGCCCTCTCTCCCCCCAGCTTTTCTCTCCTTTTCTTCTGGAGATTTAAAGAAAATAAGTCTGGGTCCTCCCCTAGAAGCAGCCCCAGCCTCAGGTCCATTTGCCAACTATTAGAGATCATAAATCTCTGTGGTGAATAAAAGTGCTGCTATCACGGGTGCAGGTTTTTTTGATGGTGTTGTGCGGGGAGCTGACCTCAGGGCAGACCTGCAGCTGAGGAAGAGACTGAATGGGGAGTGACAGACAGCCCCGGCACGGCTCGTTAAACAAATGTTTCTCCCGATCTTTTTGTCTCCCGTCTTACTCCGTGTGTAGCTGCTGAATGTGTGCAGCAGCGAAGAGATGTTTGATCGTGGATAATGAGAGGTTTTCACCTCGTTGTAAATGGGAGTTTGGGGGTTACAAGGTCCCCAGTCTCTGTCTTTGTCCCCGTCTGACCTGCTTTTGCCCTCAACATAAGTGACACAGATACTCCATCACGTCTTTGTACGCAGAAGTGTTCTTCTTTGACTTATTCCGTGTCTCCTTGATTCCAGCGACTTTAATTTTCAAGTGGTAGCGACAGTTCAGAACGAAAACATAACCGTCTCGTCTGCTGCATGCGTGTGTGTCTGTGTGGTTTACTATGTCTTTTACATGCTGCTTTTTTGGTGTGGATGCTTTCACAAGCAGCAACAGGGGGTAGAGTGAGTCTTTGGAACACATTCTTAAGAGCGTGCTGCAGGCGGCTTGGCTGGCTGCCACCATTCTTTCTGTTTCTGGAAACACCCCGGGGACAATACATCCCTCTCTCTTTCTCAGTCATTCACACACTCGCATTGTCCGTCGTCACGTAGAAACTGTCCTGTTCGGTTCTGTTACGCTTAAGCTCACCAATTTTCAGACATCAAATTATGTAGATTTGCAAACACCTCTCTATTCTCCAGGCTTCTCATTCAGTTGTACAAGTGGAATTCTTTCCAAGATGCCAATTTAAGTTTTAAGACTCTAAATTGAAAGCACCGAAACATGTAATATTGAAAAAAAAGAACAGCGTCACTCAGACCTGAAGGCAACAACAGGTAAAAACAACATCAGCTTCCATTTGTTTTCTACAACTTAATCCTTGTTACGGTTGTGGGGGGAAGCAAATCCCAGGGGTCATCATAAGAGGGTGGGGCCACACATCCAGTAAAATTCAACAGTGCATCACTGGACCACATACAGAGACGAGAACATTAACACTCCTGTTTATGACTATGGTGAATTCAGAGTAAACGGTTTTAACTGGGATGTCTGATATTAACTTTGTTTCCATTTTGCCCAAAATATTTTCTGAATCTGAACTCCACCAATTCCGTTATAGGCTGTGTAATATTTATTAATCTGTAGAAACCACAGTGTCAGTGTCTTTTCCTTCTGGCTTGTCCGTTTTTAAAGGGGTTACCACCGCGAGTCAACAATTTCCATCTCCCCCTGTCCTCTGTATCCTCAACTCTAACTCCAACTACCTCCATGTCCTCCCTCACTGCATCCATCAATCTCGTCTTCTTGTCTCCTACCTCATCTCTATAATTATTCTTCTACCAATGTATCCACTGTCCCTCCTCTGAACATGTCCAAACCATCTCAATCTGTCTTCTCAATCTTTTTCTCCAAACCTTCCTGTCTGTGTTGTCCCTCTAATCACCTCATTCCTGATCCTGTCCATCCTTGTCTCTCCTAAAGCAAACCTCAGCATCTTTAACTCCTCCACCTCCAGCTCTGCCTCCTGTCTTCTGCCCATTCCTAGTGTCTCTAATCCAATCTAATCTAAACAATGGGTCAAAACCCTGGCATTTTGTTATTGGGCTTATCGGGGGTAAAACAATTAATGATTCCTACAGATATTACATTGCCTGATAATGATAATAGAAGATGGGAAATCCATATAGACCAGACATGGGCAAACTAAGGCCCGTGGGCTGGATGCGGCCTGTCAAGCTTTCCAAAGTCCAAAGCTTTCCAATCTTATCCGAAATGATAATAATTTATTTGTATAACCGTTATACTTCATTTTCCCAGTAATTCCCACATTTTCCCCAAAAGATGATGTCATAAAAGCAATAAGAAGTTTAGCATTTTAGGTTTTTTACATGGGTTTTTACATGCCATTTATGCTAGTTCAATAAACACTCCGTTTTTGTGATCTTGACTCTGCCCCTGTGTCCAATTCTGGGACCAATTTTGGCCCGCAACTTAGGATTTGAACAAATGTGGTTTCAGAGTGTGGGAGGAAATAAGATTATACCACGCACACATTCAGGAGACCTGTTGGAAACAACTGGTAATTGATGATACTACTTACTACTCTTCTACAGTGTGGTGTAGAACCTTGTGCTATTTCTGAGGAGTTGCCCCAAAGTGCTTGAGTCGTACAATATGTAACCTCTGTTCTGTACATGCTCATCCATAAAAACATTTATTGCCTTGTTTTCCCGAACATAAACTTGCGTCATTCGTAGCTTCCCTCTGTAATAACTTGTCTCTCTTCATACAGTGTGTACTGTTGTGTGTACGTCATACAGGGCAGCAGTTTGTCATCCAGATGGAACTTACTGTCTGACAGAAGACAAACACACCATTTACAGACCCCACGTAACACGTTAAGACACTGCCTTATTAGCTGTGTGTATAAATGTCAACATATGAATGATTTAAACATGATGGGACACGAAGACAGCATCTCATTGATCAGCCTCAGTTGGAGAGCAAACACACAGACTAGACTGTACTAATCTATATATTTAAATATATAGATCAATATATGTAGCTCTGAAAAGAACACTGCCCCCTACTGTCACTGCTCCCTGGCCACCGCAATGTATTAGATGTGCATTTGATTTCATCTAGTGTTGAAATTCAATGCTGGTTGTGTCAGGATTTTTACCAAAATGTATTTGGAAAGTGCCAGGGCAGCGCTTTTCCAAATTCAGCGTGTTAAAAATTAATAAAGAGCCAGACATAAATTGTTGGTTCCACATTTCGTCCCATCAGCAGAAGTCAGGGTTGTGTGAGGTCTCTGCAGTGATCATCTAGTATGATGCCACCTAAACGAAACAGGAGATCCAGGCTGTGATCAGTATCGCTGTTTAATTGGCTGCAGTACGTGATGAAGGGCGGCTGTGAGGTCTGTGTTATTAATATCCAACGCAGACCTTATAGATGTGCAGCACGCTGATGAGGATATTTAAGGAGCTTGACACCTATTATCAGTGTGTATATCAACTGAATAATTTGTGTGTGTGAGAAAACATAACGCATGCACCTCTAGCCCCCGAAAACATCTTCACACCAGCCAATGTTGCCTGGTTACAGGCCAGTTGGCAAGGAAACGTTGTTGGTCCATGCTAATGTGTGATGGACCAAGAAATCTGTGTGTGTGTTTATATATGTGTGAGACCGAGAGAGTGAGGGAAGGAGATGATGAAGGGGTTCTAATCCTTCAGGCAAGACAGGTGACCCAGCGCTCTGTCTGCCCGGGCCAGACAGACAGAACATCAGTCATCCCTGCATGATCCATGTGTCTGTGTAGATAGACTGGGACTGGCTGTTTAGATATCAAGTCAGTGAGACAATTAGATGACTTAATGTTTGTCTAAATAAAAATCTTTTCGTCTCCTTTCCAGGTATTTCCTTGCATTCTCTTCCCTTCCTTTTTTGTCAACTTTAAATTTCCTCTCTTCCCTTTCGATCCCTTCTCCTTTCCATTCATTTCTGTTTAAATCCTTTTGTTTCTCTTCCCCTTCCTTTGCGTCTACCCTCTTACTTTCCTTTCCCTTTGGTTTTCCTTCCATTTCACTCCCTCTCCTTTTGTCTCCTTCCATTTCTAGGTCTTTCCTTTAATTTTGTTCCCTTCCTTTTGTCTCCTTCCCATTTCTTCTATTCTCTTAGCACTTGCACTTCCTTCTCCTTTCCATAATTTCTCTTTTGATCCTTTTGTTTCCTCTCCCTTCCCTTCCATTTGCTCCCACATTCTTTCCTTTTTTTACTTTTTTACTTTCTTTTTACCTTCCTTTTCCTTCACTTCCATTTCATTCCTTCCTCTTTATTTGCTTCTGTTTCCTTTCACTTTCTAGGCTGTCCTTTCTTTTCCTTTCCATCCTTTTTCCTCCTTTCCCTTTCATCCAACCTTTCAGCTCTTTTCTGTCTTTTTATTTCCCATCTTTCATTTCCTTTCCCTCTTTTTTCATTTTTTCATTTGATCCAAAGATTCCCGTTGGTCCATAAATATCTGTCCTGAGTTCGGTCAGATACTGTGTCTGTGATCTGCTGAGGAGAGTGAAAATAAAGACAGGAGGTGAAGAACTGAGACTGAAAGACTGTGTGAGATAGAAAGCAATTATCCGTTGCAGACAACATGTATTTCCCATAACGGGGGAGACGCAAGGGCAGTACAGGGGGTGGGAGGGTAGGTGGGTAGGAGGGAAGGTGGTGGTGGAAATGAACCAGGAAATGAACCGGGAAATGGACAGAAAAAGAAAAAGAGAAAGACAGCAGCTGATAAATTGTGGCCACTTGTTATCTTCGTTAATGAAAATAATGTGATTTGGTTTATGGTCCATAAGTGAATGTGTCGTGTTCTGCTGGGAGAACTTCAGATCATCATTGTGTGAACTGTTGTGAGAACTCACACTGGCTCTCATTGTTAGAGAACTACACCAGATGGTGAAGTATTTAATTAAACATTAGGAGGGAAGGAGATTTATTTTCCCTCTCTTTCTTCTCAGGTTCAGTGTTGTACCTCAGTTGTTGTCATGACCACAACAATAAGCAGCATAACTGGGTTTGGATTTAATTACATTTCCCTGAGCTGTGAGAACTCTCGCTACTGTGAATATGTATCTCTGTGAGGATGATGACTATTTCCCAGGTTGACGTACACACCTGTGATGCTAAAACAGCAGGGATTCAGACATTAAATTTTTGCCGATGTTGTCCTATCAGTTGATTTGAGCATCTGCAGCCGTTTTCCCTCAAAACTTAACGTTAACGTCTCAGGACCCTATGTACAATTTATTTTGGCAAAACTCAGAGATTGTGTCATTGGATTCTCATTGTCATAGGAACAACCAAACACTCTTTAAAGAAGAATCTTAAATAACTATGTCAAGGTCAGGTCATTTTTCTTTCCACTTGCTGTATATAAAATTGACTTAAATTAAAAAAACCCATCATGCTCCTCTGACTGACCTTCTCTGCTTCACCCTCCCCTCAGCGTAGCTTAGTTCTGGTATTTATGAAAGTGTTGCTCTAGATTTTATTCTGGCCATTAATAGAGGGAGATGTGGGAGAAGGTGAAGGATATTTTCTGGAAAACCTCAGAGGAAAGAAAAGCAAAACTCAGAGTACAGAGGAGAAAGGTGTAGATATGTAGATAGAGAGTTAGGGCGTTACCACATATTGTACATTACATCTGTATGCTGTGCAATTCCGTGATACTGAAACTTCTAGTGCCTTTTAGCACGTGCTCAGACACCGCTCTGCCATTTCGGGGCCTATTAGAAGTCCTGGTGAGGAATTAGTCATGTCTCCTGACTGTGACATGTGCAGAGCATTGGCCAGAGGTGAGGGGGCGTGACAAGCATGGCAAGAAGGTCTTTATTCAGCCAGACGACTGACCTTTTCCTGCGCAATCCTCTACAGTGCATGGGGTGACGTCTAGGTAATTAATGGTGTAAAACCGTGTTGGTTCGTCACCTCTCTTCTGTCTTCTTCAGCCCACTCGGCTGTCGCCTTGTCATTCACCTGTCAAGCGGCAACCAGCAGAGGGATCTTAGTGGTAGGAGGCGAGGCGAGACATTGGATCTGCCTGTCTCTTTTAGTCCCAGGTGGAAATTTGTTCACAGCTGAGTGCAGGCAAAGTTCAACTCCAACGCTCTGATGATGATGAAATTGAAAAAGAAATGAGTCTGAGTGACAGTGGAGCTAAAAAGGGTCATCAGGTTTGAGTGTCACATGAATCAACACGTCGCTCTTCATTAGCGCAGAGGCAGTGTGGTGTCCTGTGAGGTGTTAAGAGAGACAGAAAGTTACCTCGTAGCTTCTGCCTTTTCTTTGTGTCTTCGTCTTTTTCTTGTCCTGCCAACAGAACTGCCTTTGTGTCAGTGGCTGAATTCTCCCTCTGTGAGACACAAGCTGATGATACAGCCCACTGGCCGCTCGCTGCAGCCCCGTTTGCATCAGTGCCTGGCAGACCAGGGAGCTGTCAGCTCAGAGAGAGTGTGGTACAGAACAGGCTTTCTCATGTCACTGAACCACTGTGACGATGTTATGAACAATTATACTGATCCCTATGTCTTCTTTTAGTGCTGATTTTTGCAGGTTTTTATGGTTTCAAGGCTAGAATATAGTATATTTATATATAAATCTACACATATATACTATATTCTAGCCTTGAAACCCCAGGGTTTACCTCATGATGAAGTTCTAATGCCAGTTGTAGCGGTTGGCTTTCCAGTGGGATTACCACCTGCAGGTGGTGCAATGTGATTTGGGTGGCAGTTGTGGAAACTGCTGCACTTGCAACCCAGAGATGGATAACCGTCTGAAAAAGGTTGGATGCTAAAGCATTCATGCAGGCTATTGCAAGAAATAACCTGTACGAGATATATCAAAGTTTGATTTATTTTTGTCTTATGTCAGGCCCTGCGTTGATCTCTAACAGGTTTGTGAAGGGCTAATATATTTGTCAATAACATAGTAAATATTGCGTCATTGGAGCGTAACCCCTGTGATACACGAGGGACCAGTACAACAGGAAACAGTCACAAAGAAGTGACTGTGAAAAATAAAAACACAGCTGCCTCACTCTGGAGCATCGAATAATTTTAATCATACTGAAGTTCATTTTCTACAAATAGAAAAAAAAAACTTGAGTCGACGTCCAGCTGTGCCAGCTAATGGGATAACAACTTAAAGCCGGTGTCTGTTGGTGCAACATTTCATTGCGTATTTATGTGACACAGACAAATATAACACAAGGTGTGAAGGTCATGGTAAGAAAATTCTTAATTAAAAAAAAGTACCTGCTGTGTGTGATTGTGGCTCAGTCAGAGAGATGGCCTGATCTTCTGTGTCGTCCCTGATGCTCCAGAGTAATTAGCCGAGAAACTAATGAGCCTCTGCCACTCGAACAACGCTGTCTTTTATTAGATCTGATAACGACACCGTATGAAAGAGAATCCCAGGCTTTGTGATAAGTCCGACACAAAGAGAAGAGTTATAAATTTCAAGCTTTGTTCTTTGTTCAGAGTGGACTTCCTGTTTGAAGCGTTGAGAACACCTTGCTTTGATTTCTATGTCAGATTGTGCAAATTGCATTTTACTGTGAATATAGTATGTGTTATACATCTGAATATACGTTAAATATTTAAAGGTGATCGATCGCTGCTAATATGTAAAGAAAGAAACTTGGAAAAATCCAATGCAAATTTTTTTTAGTTATTTACTGCCACCTAGCAGAGAAGGATTTAACTGTGTTACTTTTCATGCTTTCATGCATGAACCAAAGAAATTATATCCAATAAATACATAATAATTTTCAGCCCAATTAAGTTTAATTGGATAATTTCCCACGGTACAACAAAAGATATCCGAAAGAATCACTGCTTCATGAAATATAAAGCAGACATAAATGTATGAAGGTTGATTGTAATAATTTGATGCATCACTGTTCAGGGTTATCTCATTTATAGAATCAATATTATGAGCGTTTATACTTGAGGCAACATGCAACCACTTTGTTTCCGTCTTCAAACAGTGATTTCAGTGCTGTTCCAAGCAGACATGTCAGTTTTAGACAATTAGGTGCAGCTTTGTTCTCATGTCCGTCATGTCTGATTGAACCTGGAGAAGATCTAGCTGAGCCTTCAGTGTAATGAAGATCTCCTGTGGCAGCTTCTGTATCTCAGAGGCGTGTTGAAATCCACATACGTTGTGGAAATTTTTTTTTTCGTCAAAACTAGCACACCCACAAGCAAGACAACGGCAAGTGGCAAGTTGAGGTTACAATAAAGATGCCCCAACACTAAACTTTTTTAATATGTTTTTAAAGCAAAGTAAAGTAACTAGTTATTAGTTACTTTTATAATTTAGTTACTAGCATTACTTTTTACTTATTCTTTCAGAGCAGTAACTAGTAGATAGTTTTTAAAGTAACTTGCCCAACACTGATGGTTAGTTCCGACCTGAATCCACTTCTTTACTGTTGGAAACCTCATTCAAACAAGAGCGAAAAATGTAGTCATGCATTTCTTTTGTAATTCAAAATGAAGAAAATTGACTGGTCATCACCGTTGTTAGATACAGAGGACTGTTTCAGAAGAAACCATCTGAGTGGGTGGGCTGCAGTCCTGAGCCCTAACAAGCTGCCAGTTTCCAGATGACATTGAAGAAAACCCCCAGTTTATTATTCCCCC
>JAFBJS010004264.1:129436-165006 GCA_016785265.1 Paraplagusia blochii
TGTCAAAATGTTGTTTCTATTATATCTGTATTGTTTTTATTGCACCACTACATTTTATTATGATAGTTGCTACACAACTTTTTTAATGTGTTTTTAAAGTAAAGTAAAGTAACTAGTTATTAGTTACTTTTATAATTTAGTTACTCACATTACTTTTTACATACTTTTTCAGAGTAGTAACTAGTAGAGTAATAAGTTACTTTTTTAAAGTAACTTGCCCAACACTGGTAGTTAGTTCTGACCTGAATCCACTTCTTTACTGTTGGAAACCTCATTCAAACAAGAGCGAAAAATGTAGTCATGCATTTTTTTTGTAATTCAAAATGAAGGAAATTGACTGGTCATCACCGTTGTTAGATACAGAGTACTGTTTCAGAAGAAACCATCTGAGTGGGTGGGCTGCAGTCCTGAGCCCTAACAAGCTGCCAGTTTCCAGATGACATTGAAGAAAACCCCCAGTTTATTATTCCCCCCGTTCTCCTGCAGGGCGTTCATTACCCCTCAGTACGTCTGTTGTTCCTGTGACAGTGGGTGCCCATGATAGGAGAACAAGTGGTGCTGATTGTTTAGGCTGCAGCAAAATTTGTTCCTGTGTTTGTGTATGGGCACAGAGTCTGTTAACCCTGAGAGATTGACATCACTCTCCATTTGCTGTTTGAAAGGAAAACAAAGAGGGGCAGACAAATGTAAAAGTTATTCAGTTATTCCATCTATTGTTTCCCCATGTGTCTTTGACATTGTGTCTTTACCTGTACAGATAATATACAATATTATTAATATTAACAAAAATACTAAATACAGAAAAAAAACAAGTGTCATAGTGGGGAAATGGCAATTTGCACCAACAAAATCTTAGCATAATTATGTTATACTGGTAAAATCATGTAAAATCAATAAGACACAAAACCTAGATTTTGTTGGAAAAGCATGTAGGGTGACCTTTACTGTAGTTCTAGTTGCAGATATACTCATTGGTTGACAATAGAATCAGACATTGAGTGTTTGGACAAATCAGTAAACTTGGATACCAGCAAAATTTAACATCAGACGTCTCTAAATGTAATATTAGAGAATATATAGAGGGATTGTATATTAAACATACAAGGTCAATACAAGTGAGCAAAATGAGAATCAAAGAATAAGACCAGTAAACTGGTTATATTATAATTATATTATGCTGCTGTAGAGTTGTTCCTCTGTAGAATAATTTCTTCCCATGTAGTGATATTCATCCGTAGGAAATAATCTGAAATCAGAATAAAAGAAAAGATATTATATAAAAAAAAACCATTTCCACTCTGTATTGTAAACAAGCCTGTTGGAGTCAAAAGACCTGCCAATAAACAGGCCTTTATTTTACTGGTCAGGCCAACAATATATGTCTGTGTATGTAGGAGTGACAGACGGAGAGATAACGGGCAAATTGACCAACATATTTGCTTTTTTTCTCCATGGGACAGCTGCTTTGTTTGTCTTGGAGAGAAAAGACACAGAGAGAAAGTGACAGAGATGAGGATGAATGTAGGGTGAGAGGGTGGGGGTTCTGTGAGGGCGGAGCGCAGAGTGTGAAAAGGAGGGAGTCTGAGGTTTTAGGGACTGGTGACAGTGAATGATGGGGGTGCAGTGTAATGTAGGCTGAACTGTAATCCTTAAGTCCTGGGACAAAGGACACACACATATATACAGTACACACTGGTGCAACTGTGGTCGACTGATGTCACTTCATCATGATACAGTGTCCTGGACAGAAATCTGGGAAATTCCTGCAAATGAAGGTTAGTTCATGTGATTGGTGGATATAGTGGTTTGGAGAAAAAGCTGGTGAAGACAGAAAAAGATGGTTTGGACATGTTCAGAGGAGGGACAATGGATACATTGGTAGAAGAATGATCCTAGAGATCGACCTACCAGATAGGAGACAAAGAGGAGATTGATGGATGCAGTGAGGGAGGACATGAAGGTAGTTGGAGTCAGAGGAGAAGATACAGAGGACAGGGGGAGATGGAAAATGTTGACTTGCTGTGGCAACCCCTGAAAAAAGGGACAGATTTTCTAGGAACCGTTTGAGATTTGTTAGTTTTCATGTGGAAGTTTTGAGATTTTAGAGCATAAAGTAGGGTACAGTGTGATTTGTGTGGCAGTCGTGGAGACTGCTGTCCCTTAGACTTGGTAGAGGAAACAAGGATGGGATGAAATAATGAATGAAAGCGTCAGGGATTTACTACGTGGCTCTTTTGTAACATAATGATCTCTATTTAAATGGTCAGTGACTTGTTGTTGTTGCCATTTCCTTTCTATATATTTTCCATCTTTTATTTTCTTAGTTTCTGTTGCTTTAGAAACAGACCTTGTACAGTAGATGATCACATTTTCTAGAACTTGAAAAAGAGAAGCAGCAGCGTGGTGGTAAACATGTTCACTGAGAAAACAATCTTATCGCCAGACAAATTTTGTTCATATTTTTAGACTAAAGGTTGAAGCTTCTTCCTGCAAAGGCCTGTAGGTGTCAGTAACTTTTGTGATAACGCTGAGGAAAATCACTTCAGATTTCATTTTCCAAAAATACCAACCTGACCAGCCTTGTAATCATGCAGGATCAGAGGTCTGGATTTGATCATTCCCAGACTCTGGATAACACGTCTCCTAACTGGGATTTAGTGGTGTGACTGGGGCTGAACACCACTGTCTTTTATTTACATTGACGCTCTTGAGATTGGGGCTTTGCTGCCAGGCCCCCTCCCACCTCCACCTCTCTTATTTTCCCTCCGTCTCAAATCCGTCTCCCTGAAAAAGATATTGGAGAAGATTCCAAATTCCCATACAAATATGAGAATGATCTGGAATAATCATCCGTTGTCTTGTTCACTTTACTCTTTTCATCTGTGAGGTCCTTGCGTGATCTCCTCATATGTTATTTTAATTAATAAGTTAACTAGACACTCTAATTTACATCTGTCAAACTCAGGTTTGAGGCCAAACCTGGTCTGCAAATTGAAGGAAACATGAATAGTTGCAGTAATATTTTCAATAAATTATAAGTTTGGGGTTCCAGTGGGTTTACCACACACAGGGAGGCTCACAGTATGGTGTAGTGGGATTTGGGTGGCAGTACTGGAGACTGCTGAGGCTACTACTACTATTGAAACCCAAATAACGCATAACTGGATAAAGATGAAATAATAAATTGAGTTTAGGTCGTGACTTTTTCTTTTTCAAGGAGGCCACAGCGAATCACATTTTTAATCTCCCCCTGTTCTCTCCATCTTCTCCTCTGACGCCAACTACCTCCATGTCCTCCCTCACTGCATCCATCAATCTCCTCTTAGTCTCCTATCTGGTAGCTCCATCTCTAGGATCATTCTTCTACCAATATATCCACTGTCCCTCCTCTGATCATGTCCAAACCATCTCAGTCTGACTTTGCTGGCTTTTTCTCCTGTCTGTGTTGTCCCTCTAATGACCTCATTCCTGATCCTGTCCATCCTTGTCTCTCCTAAAGAGAATCTCAGCATCTTTAACTCCTCCACCTCCAGCTCTGCCTCCTGAGATTAGTTTAAGTTAATCCAAAAAAAAACCCCAAACAATCCAACAACACGCCAAGCATGTCTGAGAGTGTACACTATGAAGAAAATGTCTCTAACTCCATTTTCTTTATAAAAGACATAAAGTGCCCCTGCCCCTCAAAAAAAGAGTAGCTGTAACAGGAAATAGAAAACCCTCTTCTTCTGTCACTGTTTATTAATAGACAAACTCCCTCCTTTTCCCAAACTGGAGCCAAAGCCACAGCTCTGATGTCATTCAGCAAAGTACTGAACACCTGCTGCTAAAGGCTGCTCTCTGCCAGCGTTAACATATGGCAAACACACGTGAATGCACTGAATCCCGCCAACACATTCATGCGCAGTGCGACTCCTTCTGGTTGAGCGTTGTGTGGATGTTGCAGGTGTCTTGTATTGTCTGAACGCCACATCCTTACGCACGAATGCTCTCCTTTCACACTGAATGATGGAGCGCGGCAGCTCAAAGCGCCTGTCTTTGGTTCCTAGTCAAGAGTTTTACAAACAACAAATGCAGAAAACTGTCACATTCACCACTTCTTGTCACGTCTGCACTTTAAGGTCAGATGGTTTTTGGAAACGTCAGGTAAAAATCGCATCCTTTCGGACTAAATTTTTAAAACATTTTTATTCTCGGTCTGAAGTTTTTAAGGAGAGATAAGTGCTGTGGATTTGGACGAAGGCAGGCAGATAATTGCCTCCTTGGTTTTTCAGGGAAAGTGAAGCGCGTGTCTGACTGTGATGTCAAAAGTGCAGACGTTCTTTTTCACGTTAAAGTGCCTACACTTAAATACTACCTTAGTAATCTTTTGAATTCCCTTTTCAAACAGCACAGGCCCCTTTTGTCTGACCATAAAACATATGAATGTTGTCTCTGTTGTTGTGTCTGGAACACAGAAAGCCTGTGGATATATTTTTTTTCCGTTATTTTATGTGTACATTTTGAGATTTGGAAACGACTGCTGCGTCTCAGGCCAAGAATGAATCTCTCAACTGATCATTCTCTTTTATTTCATTTTAATTTTTTAAAGAATTTACTGTTTATAGAGACACAGTGCTTATCTGTATTCCGATGATGAATGTGACTAAAACGCCTGTCCTCCCGCCTGCCATTTGTCCCTTTGAATGTAAACAATATGGACATTTAACGGCTTTTAATATTGTTTGTGGGCATTTCTCCTGTCCTAAAAAAATGCATATTTATATAAAGGACCATAAACTAGTATTTTGCTGCCTTCTCTGTTTACTGTTATTTCCAGTATGATCCAGAGAATTCCGGTTTCATCAGTACAGAGCGGTTCAGGGACCTGCTGGCAGCACATGGCTCTGAGCTGGATCCCCACAAACTGGAAGTTCTGTTAGCACTCGCCAACGGCAACGCTGATGGGAAAATCTGCTACCAGGACTTTGTAAATCTGGTGAGACATGAAATATTGCCTCCTACAAAACTTTCGTCCTGTCTTTAATTTATTGTGTGTCGTAATAACCATCAAGAGCTGCTGTGTTTACAGTATGTTGTATACGTGAGATTAGGGATGGCTGACAATATCTGCCTACTGTTCTCATCACAAGTTCAAACCTTGTCCCAAGCCAGATGGATATAGAGAGAAAAAGACAAGTGGACAGACACACAGACAAATGGACAGACAGACAGACAAATGGAAAGACCGACTGATAGATAGATAGATAGATAGATAGATAGATAGATAGATAGATAGATAGATAGATAGATAGATAGATAGATTTTTGGGTAGGTAGAAATATATATTAAATATCTATATATATATATATATTAGTAGATAGAGGGATGGATGGATGGATAGGTAGGTAGGTAGGTGGGTTGGTAGGTAGGTAGATAGACCTGCTACTGCAGAGATTTCCTGGGCGTCGGTCTGGAGCAAGGATAGATAGACAGATAGACAAATTTAGGATTTTATAAATATAAATTTAGGATGAGACAGTTGGCTTTGGCATTCTTAGATTGTCTCTGTCACTTTGCCCCAATTCTAAGGTAAATCTCAAACTATGGCTCAACTGTTCCTGTTCCATTTTCTGAGTGAGGTTTCCTTCAGAACTGCTCTCTCGAGGCTGTGTGGAATTGCCCTGCAGGACTAGTTTTGTGCAAAGCAGAAACAGTAACAGCAGCAACAGCGTGCTGAAGGTGAAGGCTGTGTGTGTTGTCTGGGAGAGTGATTAATTCTGGCCTGCTCCTCTGTTAATTGTTAATTTTTAAATACGGTGGGTGGGTAATGA
Organism: Paraplagusia blochii; assembly: GCA_016785265.1. NCBI lineage: Eukaryota > Metazoa > Chordata > Actinopteri > Pleuronectiformes > Cynoglossidae > Paraplagusia > Paraplagusia blochii. Next base: position 135,247 of record JAFBJS010004264.1, read on the forward strand.
GCCCGTAGGAAGCTTGGAAAAAAAAAATCACAATGATTTTCACTGTTGGTTTTGTCCTGATGCATTCATGTCGTGTGACCTGCTGTGGGCCAGGCTCTGCTGCTGGAGGTGGGACCAAAGGGGAATGAGTTTGTGTTTTTATATTCACGTTCTTTTCTTTCTTTCTCGGTCACTACTGTTTCCACCCACTCCATTGATTTTGTATTCATAGAGGCAGCGGAAACAAAAGCTGGACGCGCAGAGGAATGTAAGCAGTGAGTGAAAATAAAAAGAGATTTAACTTTTTTGTTTTGTAAAAATCTGCAGAACAGTATGATAATAAGCTACTTTATAAAAACTTCATGAAATTCATTTGATTTCTGGCATGCTGCTGCTGGCAGTGCAAATGTAAAAATTACATTTGGAATATTTAAAAAAAAAATTCACGGTGTTATGGTACCTCTCACATACATGCCTAAAAAGTGATATTCTTAACCCCAAGCTTCAGTGCTTGACCTCAGTAGTCCTTAGTACACATACACACACACACACACATATAATATTAATATAATAATATATATATAATATATAATATATAATATTTTCCTACCTTATATGTATGTATATATATATATATATATAGAAGGTATATAAAATATAAAAATTATACAGAAGTTTTTCCTAACCATAATATTTTCCTATTTTCTATGTATATACAGTATATATATACAGTATATATATATATATATTTATATATATAAGGTAGGAAAATATTATGGGTAGGAAAATACTTTGACATACAGAGCAACAGCACCCACACCTTATGTTTACGCACAGGATTAAAAAAAATCGTCTTCTGAAGGGACCTATGTCAGTTCACCTGCTGTGACTGGGACATGATACCAAGGGCCTCAGATAGTGTTAATTCCTTCACAGTAAAGTACGGTAGTAGATTGGCATTTACTTCACAGACTAGTCTGTTTTATTGCACTATGAATGCAGCAGACCCTCTTTGTCTCTGTCTCACGGTTGACATCAGTCTGGAACGCCTAAATGAGACATCTAATGTACACATCACACACAGGTTTGAGGCTCTCAAGCCCATGAGGTGTTTTTTACATTTCAGTATTTTTTTTTTTTTTTGGTTTTTAGGAATTCCAATAAGCCCATCTTCCATTGCCAGGGTACTGCTGTTCAGCCGGTGTGATTATGATGGTGTTATATTCATTGGCTTGTAGACGATCATCAGTGTCTAGCCAGCTGCTCTGCCTCCAGAGAGGTGCAGGGAGGAGAGGACAGAGAGGAGAAGGAGGCGGAGGCGGATGAGGATGAGGAGGCTAGGAGGGTTTTTGGGCCAGGCAGGGATAAATTGTTGAAGGGTTTATTTGTCGCACAATCTCTCCTTGCACCACAGCTCTTCCATCAGTGTGGCTGTCATTAGTTGCCTCCTCACTGCTTTGTCATAGTGAGCGTTCAAGTCACCGTTCATTCTTCTCCAGGTTTTTCTAACCCCTTATTTTGTCTCCTCAGTCTCTGTGTGATTCCTAATATCCACAGTTTGGTTTCAGATCTCCAAACGAGTCAACAAACCACAACTCCTCTCCTCTATGTTGCATTTATTGTAGTTCAGCTCTTTGCTCCACCTTTTCACTACTGGAGTTTGTCTCCAGTAACACGGGAAAAAAAATGTGTTTTTTGGTCAGAATAGTATTGTTTGTTGAATGTTTTGTGTATTATTGCGTAATCTACACAATCTAAAGTCCATTAAAAAAAAGAGTATATTCCTAATGCGGAGGAATTTTATGCAAATCTAGCTTCTTCAGGGCATAATAGGATCTTTTGGTTCACGTGCGGAGACACAGTTCAACGTGACGTGTTAAACCAATCGAGTAGCTGATTGATGACAACACTCTAGCAACATGGCTGCCTCTATGGCTTCACTTCACGTTACTGATGATACAGAGAGGAATTTTCACAAGTCCTCTACAGGAACTCCCAAATGGATTCTAATCAGTGCTTAATGAATATGCTTGAATGGGTTGAAATAAGGAATTGTGACAAACTAATTGTGATTCTAAAACAAAAGAGGAAAATTGGTTTTAAAACTTTACAAATTCTCGGTTGGTTAGGAAAGACACACAGACACACAAATAATCTTCTTTATTTGGCTTTATCCCCTTTCCTGGTTTCCCCTCCTTCGTTCCAAACCGTCTTGGTGTCCTCCACTTCTCCAACAATGCAGTTGTCTCCTGAAGGCTGGACATCAATTTGTCCCCTTCACATCTCTTCCTCTGCTTTTTTTCCTCCTGCCTGTGGGTAAACAGACAGGACGTCATTTTCCCCTTTTGTCTGGTACAAAGAAGAGAGGAATTGCAGTCACTTCACACAAAGAATAGACTGTGGTTATGGAGCATGGCTGCCTCGGGGAGGTCTGAGTGTGTGTGACGAGAGAGGGAGAGAGAGAGAAAGAGAGCGTGTGTGCATGTTGGTATTTAAGTGGCCATGGAAACCTGTAATCATTTTCCCACAGTTCTCTGGGCCTGACATTAAGACAGGAGTAACTGGCTTTTTCTGAAGTTGATCTCTGAGCTGCGATCCCCGCAGAGACAATAAATGTCTCTGCAATTATTAAAGTTGACCGAAACTTGATGTACTTTCCAGAATCACCTCAGTAACGTGTGTTATGAAGCATTAACCCTAAATTATAAATTGTATAAAGAAAATTAAGAAAAAAAATGGTTATGCTTGGATTTGAAGTTGCAAAATGTATTAGCATTCTGTGATTCTGTTATACTGAAATGAAAGTTTTTCCCATTTTTTTTTTTTGTCTTGACACCCGCTTACATGGGAAAACAATAACCCAGCTCTGTTTCCCTAAAAATACCGTCTGCCTTCAGACACAGCTTCGTTCACGAACGCGGAGCCACAAACAAACGGCAGAATTGAGTTATGGAGGGTTACATAACTGAAGAAAAGAAATTGGGGTTGTTAAAAAGACGGGAGACAGCCTGACAGAGGGAAACGGGGAGACCGGGGAAGAAGAGGAAGACAGGAGACAATGCAGCGTCATGGAGAGTCTTATAAAATAAAATGTCAAGTGCAATAACAAAGGCACAAAGCTGGGAGACGGCAGTGATTTAGGCTCAGCCCTGAGAGTTCCACAGTGGCTGTAAACCAGAAGGTAAAAGGAATAGTTTCATGTCTGTTTCAAATACAATTTACTGTTTGCAGAAATGGCTGAAGTTAAGGGGACATTAATTGTTTTACCATCATCTGGACGTATGGAAATGAGACTGAGACTGAATAATTTTAACACAAGAATAAGAAAAAGAAAATGACAAACTGATTAATAACTTGATAATGTTAGGGATTGTGGTTATTAAAAAGTCGCACTGTGGAAGCCCACAGTTTCCTTATTTCTGTTGAAATGATTATGTATTAATATATATTTTGTTACATTATGAAGACAAAATCTTAGCTGACAAATGACTGACTCTACAGTAAACTGTGTCCATTTGTCAGTGTCACTCAGCCAGGGACGACCTCACCTATGAGGTGAAACATACAGGACGTTTCTAAAACCCATGGTCTTAACCTATAATATATCATTAATCAGAATTTATTTTTAGGGATGTCTGGTTATATTGGCATGATGGTTTTATCAGACAGACCGTTATGAGTGTTAAGTAATATTGATGAGATTGTAGATTATTGTTTTTTTTTTAATCAGATTACCGTAAATCAGTAAAACAACACAGACAGGAAGGTTTGGAGAAAAAGCTAGAGAAGACAGATTGAGATGATTTGGACATATTCAGAGGAGGGACAGTGGTTATATTGGTAGAAGAATGATCCTAGAGATGGAGCTACCAGGTAGGAGACAAAGAGGAGATTGATAGATGCAGTGATGGAGGACATGGAGGTAGTTGGAGTCAGAGTAGAAGATGGAGAAAACAGGGGGAGATGGAAAATGCCGACTCTCTATGGCAACCCCTGAAAAGGGACAAGCTGAAAGGAAATGAAGAAGATGTTTATTAGTAAAATTGATATTGATTTTTTCCTCTGATAATGAAAATCAGAATGAAAATAACACATTGCTCTGGTTTTGGCTTGTTTGATGGATCACACTTTGGGTTCTCAGATGTTTACCTCAATTTTGGAGACCAACATCAGCACATGAATGAAAACAAAATCCTATTCCACAATGCCCAGGTTTTGTGTTATTGGATTACATTCCAAATTGGTGAACACTGATTCTGATTCTGATTTTTTTTATGCTGAGACCACGGGTTTAGACAATATCTGCAAAAATGGATGACTCACAACCTGTATTATTTATCATTTAATTTGTTTCATAACATCAACACTCATTATGGTTCTGTTGGGAACTACCTTTTTAAAGTCACAATGGTGTCAGCATGATGATCTGATAACTCTGGGCAATTTTGAAGAACATTCTAAGACAGACATGGGCAAAATAAAGACCAAAATAGCTTTACAATCTGAAATTATAAAATTTGTTGAAAAATTGTCAGAAGTTTGTTTACTTCCACCTTTGTTTTCCTGTAGATTTCCATTGAAAAAACATCAAAATTATTTTAGTGAGTTGGTCATTTCGCACGACTTTTACTTGTCAGGTATAGGCCTGTGAACCAAACACCTGTTCCCAGCGATACAAGTATCTTTAGAACAATACGGTACCAGAACTGACTGTCACGGCAGGTTACAAAAGAGGTGATTTGAAGTGAAGTAACAGTGATTGTAACAGTGATGCATAAAATGCCTTTGAATGAAACTCCTCAGTCATGCTACACTACTTGTGAGTTTCCTGCCCTTCAAATGAGGACAAATGTATTTTGGGAAGTGAGCATTTCATTGACAGAAAAATATAAAAGCAAGGGTTTGGTGGTTGCTAGGGGACGATGAAGGTATTCTGTGAGATGAAGGGGGACGGGGAGGTTGGGGGGGGGGTGTGCAGCAGTGAGGAGAAAGGGTGGGTCTTTGTGTGGCCTGTGCTCAAGAGTGCAAACTAAAATAACTCTTGATAAACACAAACTGCAAATGATTTCGGATTATTTTTCAACCCCTTTCGCACATTCAATACTGTGGATTGATGTTAAAATCTCGAAAGAAGAATAAGGAAGAAAAGTTAAGGTTTTAATCCTTGCCTCCTCTTCCTCCCCTTCTTCTGTCATCTCCAGATGACTAGCAAGCGCTCCAACAGTTTTCGGAGGGCCATCCTGCAGGGCAGCAGGCAGCTCAGAGGCTGCAGTCTCCGAGATGAAGTTGGTCTGGGACTCTCTCAGCGCCTGGTCCGACACGTCGCCTACGAGACACTGCCTCGAGAGATCGACCGGAAATGGTACTTTGACAGCTACACCTACTGCCCCCCACCGCTGCTCATCCTGGCCATAACCATTGCTGAGGTAAGTGTTGTCCCAGGATAATGTAAAGAAATTAGCATATGCTTGGTTGACTTTTACCTTTCTGTTGTGTCAACGCTGATGTTAACACTCTAGCCCAGTAGGTGCCAGTAATGCACCTGAATTTGTCAGAAAAAGAAAATACACAGGCTGCACCTTGATGATCAGTTAACTAAACTTTTTAACCTTTAACCTTGGAAGACTGGGAATCTTCATCAACATGTCCACAGGGAGATAGATAGATAGATAGACAGAGTTATAGATAGATAGATAGATAGATAGATAGATAGATAGATAGAGAAACTTTTTTTATTCTTGATTAATTCTTGAAGATTTCTTTTTCTTTTTTCCCCTGCATTCTCGTTCATGTATTCTTTGTCCTGTTGTCTGTATGTTATTCCTTATGGTGTCACTCACGTCATTTTCCTGTCTGTCTTTCGTCTTGTAGATAGCCGTGTTCATGTACTATGGGGTCCAGCTGGACCGATTTGTCCTGCAGGTGTCCAGCCTGTCCTTTCTAAAGAGCCCCTTACCCTACCATCCTCAGCTGAGGGCCCAGGCCTGGAGGTTCCTCAGCTACTGCTTCATGCACACAGGGTGAGTTTTGAGGTCTCAACAAAGAGGCTGGTGATGTTAGAAACAGGTGAAGGTCCACTTGACAAAAGATGGACCTCTTATCCTCTCCTATGATTTTTCCTAATCTTCCGTCTTCTCCTCCATCTCCTCTCCTCTCATGTCCTCTTCTTTCCTCTCCTCTCCTTAGTCTTTTTATTATCGGCTCAGATCAGGTCGTCCTGATTTCATTACCCTTCTGGGTAAATGTAGTTTCAGGAAATAGTAAGTACTAATAAAAAGGTAATTTAATGATGTGCTTCTGGGCAGAGGAAGGATCAGTGATGACAGGGTGTGGTGAAAAGATAAAACTCCAAGCATGAATGGAAGGAGATGGGATGTTTAACGTCCAGTTATTGAACCAGAACATACAGGAATGATGTGGCTCCTTACTGTGAAAATGACAGTGAGACAGTGAATCTGATCAGAAAGCAGTTTGGACAAATATTTATTTAGGAGCAAATATATGGTTTCTGTCATATTTCTGCTCCTATATTCAGATTAGAAAAAGTGACATTACTCTGCCTAAAAATCTATGATCACTCAAGTCACTGGATGTTGGTCCTAGAATGTTCTTCAACATTAACACGTGTTTCACAAGGTTGATTTCAAATGACTAAACTGGTTATACTATAGATCAGACTTGGGCAAAATAAGGCCTGGGGGCCGGATATGACCCGTTTGGCATTTCAATCTGGCCAAGCTTGTCCAAATTATACTTTTGATGTATATTATTCCCCCTTTTCCCGGCAAAGCAAGCATTTCCCCAATATAGAGTCTTGAAGAAGGTCAAAGCATTTTGCCTTTATTCAATGCTTTACTCACCATTTATCTTATACAAATACTTGATCTTTCTGATACTGACCTGTTTGTTACAGTATTGAACACCTGGGCTTGAACATGGCCATGCAGCTGCTGGTGGGCGTCCCTCTAGAAATGGTCCATGGAGCTCTGAGGATTGGACTGGTTTATGTCTGCGGCGTGTTGGCAGGTATGTGTACGTAGATAGATAGATGAAGACCACCTTTGTTTTCTTTAATTTCATGTATTTTAATGCCTGGTATCATGAAAAAAGGTGTCACCTGAAGAATGCAATGAACAGGGAATCTGTGAAAGCCGAAAAGGACTGTTTTTGGCAGGACAATCTCATAGCTACTGATGGAAGAACTTGTGATTTTGGTTATTATTAAAAAAAAACAGGGAAAATGGCCAGATTTCAGTTCCTAAATTAGACTGTTATGGGCTATTTTTTGTTGTTATCACTAAATTTGTCCAAACAAATCCACCTTTAGCTGAACCAGGCATTAAAATGAACCAGAAATTGAAGAAAAAAGCAGAGATGATGTTCAATTATTGTAATATTACTTCGCAAATGACCATTTTTTTTCTACTTTTGTGTAATGATAAAACCTGAAATTTAGGGAACTGTATTGTACGTGTGTGCATGGCTGCCTCTTAGCTGTCACGGAGTTAATGGATATGGATGTTGATTTCCAAAATCCTGAGCCCGACCTTAGTGAAAATGCAACCGGGGTAACACACTAACACACACGAAATATGAGAAAATGACAGAGTGAAGGGAACAGAGCTGGAGATGGAGCGTGCACCAATGATGGTAACCATGTGACCAACCTGCTCTCTTTCATTCCTGTATCTCATCACACCAACAAAGGAAATCAATCCACATTTTGAAAAGAATGGGGTTGTAGGATATATGTGGAGCAGAGAAGATTTTTTTTTTGCTTGTAACGTCTATTGGGTTTTTACAAATTATATTTTAATGATGTCATTGTCGATTAATTGTGTGTTTATAAGAGATTGTATGTGTGAAAAAGAAGGAGGAAAAGAGAAAGATAGAGAGTAGAACAATCTTCTGGTTGTTTTGGCTGGGATTCTTGTGGTTCTCATTTATTAATCGCTGAATAATCATTGATAAATAAACCAAATTTAAAAAACCACAATTGAATCCACTGCCATGTGACTCAACACGGATTCAATTCACTCCTTTGTTCGTCTGGCGTATTGAGCGACGAAACACGACGAGCCATGAAGGGCTCATCTGGCTCCTGCAGGGGTCAGTGTGGAGTTCAGGGTCAAGTAATTACTCACAGGGAGGTCAGTGAACCTCTCAGGCTCACAGACAGTGACACTTCAATGGAAACAAAGGAGTTGAAAGTAAACACATTGATGCTGCGGTCTGGATGGCAAACATGTTCAACAAGGAGCTGAAACAGAGAGCGCAGCAGTTACTGACCGTGGAGAACAACAGACATGGACTATTAAGCTAAAGGAAGGACACGATTGCCATATGGTGGAGGTCTCTATGCCTCCTAGGGGTTTTGTTAAAGTACTGCAGTGGGGTTGTAAAATTATTGGGTTGGAATTTCTTTAAGATAGTCTTCTTCTTAATCTGTTTATCTATGTATGTACGTATGTATCTATGTATGTATCTATCTATCTATCTATCTATCTGTCTGTCTGTCTGTCTGTCTGTCTATCTATCTATCTATCTATCTATCTATCTATCTATCTATCTATCTATCTATCTATCTATCTATCTATCTATCTATCTATCCATCCATCCATCCATCCTGTCTGTCTATCCGTCTGTCCGTCTGTCTTTGTGTCTGTCTACCCATCTATCTATCCATCCCTGCTCCATCTGTCTATCAGTTCGGGGGTCTTTGGTCTGTTAATTCTTGACCAGTGCCTTATGACAAAGAGTTGACCAATAGCAAAGAGATTGGGAGACACATAAATCAAACACTGAGTAAAATACCCAGTGATATTCTGTCTTGGTAATAAAACCTGGTTTACATTTCAGTTTTGCCTCTAATGTCCCCGTTTCTCCCTCTAAAGTCTGGAAAAGCAGCGATAATAAATGGAATGACACTGGAGAATGTGAACGCTGCAGACCTCCAGGGGCCTGTTCAGAGAGTGGAGGCTGTGTCCTTGTCTGTGTGAGTCTCAGTGCTAAACAAACACTCACTGACATAAAAGATAATGTTATTAAAGCAAGGTAATTACAGGGACTGGGGTCACCCTGCTGAGACACACTTCCTGCACAAAGATCTACAGCAGTGGAGCTGCCTTAAATCATGGGTGTGTGTGTGTGTGCTGAAGGTAGGACCCCGGAGCAGGAAGTCATTGTACGAAGGTCGCAAATACATTTGTCTCACGTTGTCCATATTTTGAGTAATATTCTTAGGAAGGAAATAAACAGGAAGTGGTTAAACACTCAGTGAGACTAGTGTTCACTAGTAACAGCAGTGTGTCATCATTACAGTCCACTGAGTGGACAGGCCGCGCTTTATAAAGAAAAATGATTTATTTACAGCTTAATGTGTTAACTTGGTCATAGAACAGTTCCCTGACACAGTCAGTCCATAATCAATAAATGGGGAATGAAGTATGAACCCTGAACATTATTAGGTGATTATCTGGACTGACTAACTACAGTTACCAACTAACTAAGTAACGAGAGACGGAGTTATAAATAGATAGATAGATCAATAGATAAACAAATTTTTAGATTTTAAATATGGTACTTAATAACACAATCCAATAAAAAACAGAGGTGATCCCGTCAGCAGACAGACAGACAGATAGATGGATAGATGGATAGATAGATGGACGGACGGACGGACGGACGGACGGACGGAAGGATGGACGGATGGATGGATGGATGGATGGGTAGATAGATAGATAGATAGATAGATGGGTGGTTGGTTGGGTGGTTGGGTGGGTGGGTGGGTGGGTGGATGGGGCGGACGGATGGACAGACGGACAGACGGACAGATAGCTAGATAGATACAGTAGACAGACTGACAAAGTGACTAACTAACTAACTAACTGACTGCTGTCAGACAGGTAGATAGATTAATATAGAGATTATCTCTAAATATATATGACAATTTCCCAAATGACAAATATGATTTCTGATCATTGACATGGATCTAGTGGTTAGGATTCCTGGTTTTCACCCAGGCGGCCCGGGTTCAACTCCCGGTACGGGAACAGAATTTTGCCGTAATTTCCAGAGTGATGAATAAACTTCTATCTATCTTTACATGTAAAATACATTTTAGTAATTACTTTTAAACCATAGTATTATAATAATCCCTGTGTTTTAATTTGTGGTAGAATTTTGTATCCTGGCTGTTGCTATGACAGAAGGAGATAGAGACAGAAACAGATAATTGTGCAAAAGCATAATTCCTCCTCAGAGAATTTCTTTCCACATCTCTCTCCAGTTCACAACAAAGCAGCGTGGGCAGGGAATTATACTTAGAATGAATTATTTACAGTGGTTAGTGTTGTGAAGGGCAGCAGAAGGATATTTATACATATAAGATAGACAAATGGAGGAGACGAATAGAAGGGACAGAATATTGGTCTGAGAAACTTTATCAGACCAATGAAGATCTTTCTTTTTCTGTCCTCCTTCTATGAGAGCTGGAGTGGAGACAGGTTTTTCTCTGCTCCTATTTTTTTATTTTCTCCTCCTTGCCTGACTTGCCTGGATCTTTTATGCATGTCATGAATTAGCACCATGGTGCCAGAAACAACACTCCTCCAGTAAGTGGCAGCTGGGTTTGTGTGAATGCATTTGTTTTACATGAAATGACAGCATGTGCTGGTACAGTTTGAGAGGAGACACAATTTACACACATCTATAAATAAAGCAGTCATTTCAAATCTAGAAGCAAAGACATCTTTGTGTCAAAAGACATCTTTGTGCTTCAACAAATAGATCTTTCTCAAGGACAAGTGTCCAATTATTATGGGGAAAAAATACATTAATTGACAGTTTCTGTTGGAATCTATGTGCATCAAAGACACAAACATTCGATTATGGTTTATTGATGATTTTTCTTCTTGTTTATGAGTATAGAATAACAGACATACATGAAAAAAACCCAGAGAGAATCCAAAACCTTTATATCTTGATATCGTGTCATTCTAAATGATTTCAAGGAAACAACGTCTTCTTTAGTTTATGGTCCACATCACTGTCCTTTCTTTTTTTAATTCCACCAGCCTTAAACACACTGTCTCAGCAAAATGCAGCGACATCTGCTAATGAGACACAGGTGAAACACGTCAGGGCAGAGAAGCCGATGCACAAGGGAGAAAAACAGTAAATACACAGGAAATACAACAAGATCACGTCTAGGCGAGGAAAAAAAATCAGGACCAAATGAAAAGATAAAACAAACACTAACAGCTGCAAAGAACAGAACACTTTCCTCAGGTAAAGATTGAATGTCAAAAGTCCATATGCAAAAATGTAATTCTTTAATTTTTTATTTGATTTTTATTTGATTATCATCTACCCTTCTCAAAGACTGTTACAACCTACCTCATATCGTGTGTACAACCTGTCATATACTTCTATTTATAGTCTGTTTGTTGCCCCGCCCATTATCGTGTGTACAACCCACCGTATACTTGTATTATATTCTATTTACAGTGCATAAACCACCACATGCTGTATTTATATTCTGTTTATAGCCCCCTTCATTATGCACATAACTTAACATATACTTATACCTATAGTCTGTACACCCGCTGTACTGTGCGTATAACTTCTCATATATCTATATCTATCATCTGTTTAAAGCACTTCCCCTAATATTACCTCCATGTTCAGAACCTTTTCTTAGCTTTTGGTGTAGATTTGTGATAAGTTGTTAAGCACTGATGGATGCAAACTGCATTTTCTTGCCCTGTATTTGTTGCATAAGCAATGAATAAAGTTGCATTCTATTCTATTCTATTCTATTCTATTCTATTCTATTCTATTCTCTCACTGATGTAATCCAGGCTGATTTTAAAGTCTAAATAAGTGATAATAAATGTTTACTATTCTTTTCTATAAATATTATTTCTTAATTTTATTAATCATTATCCATTTATTCGTGTCCCACAACTGCCACTCAAATCTCACTGCTCCAATATGGGTGGTGTGGCCCCTGGATGTTATGTGGGTCAGGACAGTACTACGCTCAGTGGCAACCTGGCATTGGATTCGAACCTGAATCCTTGCAAACCCACGTCTGCTTCCTTAACCGCCATGTCACCACTTCCACTGTGTCTCTATTAGCTCGTCAATAAAAACCTATGTTGTGTATATTAATCTTTTTTTTCTCCCACTGCAGGTTCTTTGGCTGCGTCCATCACAGACATGACGGCTCCAGTGGTCGGGTCATCGGGCGGAGTCTACGCCCTGGTCTCAGCGCACTTAGCTAATGTTGTTATGGTACGTTTGGTCTCATGTGGTGTGTGTGTAGAGGATTAGATTGAAGTTTTTCACCAAAAAAACCCAACAAAATTTAAATTTCGAGCTTTTTAGTCCATGTTATTGGTACTGTCTGTTGGCCCTAGTCATGTGACCCTTCATAGACAAAAGAAACAGCAGTTATTTAAAGAGAGTAAAAATGGCCTAAAAGTTATTTCTAAAATTTAGCAAAGGGCGTTACTTGCGTCCTTGCCCAAACGTAGACAAATAACTAATTCATACCTTGGGAATAGCTATAGGTTAATTATAAATCTGCCTGGAAGATACGTTAGGTCAAAGTTAGAGAAGACACCAACGACAGTTAGAAGAGACAATGCATACGTAACCATAGGATAAAAAAAAGACATGTAAAAATAGAAGTCCTTCTGACCTATCCCTGTGACTTTATGTATTTAAAAAAAAGTCTTATCACCTACACTGACTGAAACTGTGACCTGAGCAAATGTGCGTCCCCTCTCTCCTTGTCTCCTGCTAATGTCAACATGTCTTGTTTACTTTCATGCTTATATAAGCGTTTCTATGTGATTAACACATCACTCCTTGATTCTGTCAGTCCTGTACGAAGCCTTTCCAAATGATCAAAGAGGTTTTTTTTAGGTGGCAGCAGGTGCGTCTCTATCTACAGATACCATACATTCCAGGCCGTCACCACATCCTCTCTCCCCGACAAAACAAAAAAAAAGATCAGAAAATAAAGCGGGCATGTGCCTGTGTGCACGCTGTTCCATCTTTTTCCAACGTAAACTCGTGAATGTGTGAGCAGAGCTCAGTCCAGGGTGACATTTGTGGAGTTGTACTGAATCCTACCTTAGAATATATATCCAAGAAGTTACTGATTGTTTTTATTTGTTTTATCAAATTAAAAATGTTCCCATGAATCTTTATCTTCTCTCTCTGGTCGTAGAACTGGTCTGGAATGAAGTGCCAGTTCAAATTGTTCCGGATGGCCATGGCTTTGGTGTGCAGTAAGTCTGAAATTGGTCAAAACTATAATTTACTCAGTTACTATTTGTTATTATTGATGAAAATTATTAATATTATTCATGAAAATACCTTGATGCGCCACCATTTGATCTTTGTTTATTGATTATTACAAATTCTGTGGCTTGATTAATGTTTGTTGATCATATGTATGGTTGAAAACCAAAATTAAACAAACTATTACCCTAGAATAAAAAATAACTGTTATAACAGTTATAAAATAATTTGCTCAAAGTATGTGATAATTCTATCAAAACGCTTAAAATACTCACATTGATTCAAATTTGGTTATAAATAGAGACGTAAGAGATGAACTTTTTACTGATATCTGATTTGCCAATATGGTCCAAAACATTAATTTCTGATTTTGATGTCAACCAGTACTCGTACAGGCCCAGCAATATTTATTTATCTATCTGTACAAACCACTGTATGATTATAAAATTAAATAAATAAGCTGCAATGCTGCCATCTTGTGGCTTTCACTTTGATATAATGCAGTTTATCCCCCCAAAAAATTTTTTTAATTATTTTTAGTGGATGTCATTTGGCAAAACCCTGACACTGCATCATCGGGTTTCATTATTGGAGGAATAAACAGAAAAAACAGCAGAAACAAATATATTATGCTGAGGTTGTTGTGACAGATATTACTTGTTTTACAGCCGTTTTCCAACTCATTGTGTTTCTTTTTTTCCTTGCCATTGCAGTGAGTGTGGAGTTTGGACGAGCTGTATGGTTACGGTTCTATCCCCCGGCCTTTCCTCCATGCCCTAACCCCAGCTTTGTAGCTCACCTCGGCGGGGTGGTGGTTGGTCTCACCCTGGGCGTAGTGGTCCTGCAGAACTATGAGCAACGACTCCAAGAACAATCCCTGTTTTGGATCTTTTTCTGTGTCTACACCTTGTTTGTGCTCTGCGCCGTCTTCTGGAACATTTTTGCCTACAACCTACTCGATGTGCGACTGCCGCCCCCACCATGACCTGCCCTCGAGACCAACAGTAAATACTGGACTCCGTCCTGGTGGTTGGATGGTGCCGTCTCCTCGTTCTATGAGCTTCAATTTCTGTTGATCAGTGTCTAACAGCTCACTAACTTCAGTGCTGTGATGTAGGGACATCTACAGTGAAAAAACAACTTGATCTCAAACTCACATTCAGATTAACCCTTTTCATTTGTTGGATGTTTGCCTGAATAGCATCAGCCAGTGAGACTCGTGTTGACAACACAGTGTTGACAAATGGATCCAGCACAACAGAACCAGGCAGGAGACCTGTCTGTCTGCATGGCTTGACCTTCTCTGCCTCCTTGTCGTCAGTCCAACAGTGCCTACTCATGGAGAAGTCCACATGATGAAAGTGTTTCTGCACAAATGCCTCTCTTGGAAGGAGATAGCAGAGAGAGAGAAAAAGAATCCTTGATATCTTCTTCTTACATCTTCATACAAAAAGGGACAAATTAGGTTGTGTGAGTATTTAGGCTCAGCTGGGGTAAACTGACCATTAGAAGCAGCTAATGAGGTATATCTGTTAGGAATATACTGATAAACAGGGTGTGAAAACATATTTAAAGTTTATTTTTTAGTTTTTTTTAAAGGTATTGTAAATTTTTCTTTTAAAAACAAAGTGTAGATCACTATTCAGTGTTGCCTTCAGTGTCAGGCTCTCCCCCCATAGAAGTGTTTGCTGTGTTTGTGTCCATTGCTCTTTAAAACCAACCCTTTGTCTTTTGTCTTTAGATTGTGTGTGAAGCATAAGTGCCAATCATGTTTCAAGCTTTCGAATGATGCCAAAATATTTTAAACCAGTACCAAGGAAAAGAGCACATTCACTTTCAGTCTTTCCTATTGTTTTTTGGGGAAGTTGGGTCGATATTTTCGTGGTGTTTCGTGACCTCCCAAATTACAATTCCACTGAAATTTTTTAGCTATCAATGAACATGCACTTGATCAGTCACATTATGACTTTAAAATGTGACCAAACAAATGTCCAGATAGTTTAGTTGTAGGTAACTGGACTTGATGGTTACTTCTTCAACTGAGGAACTTCAGTTTCTGGTTCCTTATTTGAGGAACGAAACTTATTTCAAACATTTTGCAGTATAGTTGTTGACAACTAAACTCTTTGGAAGTCATGACCTTGATGGAATTCTTAACAGATGAAGATAAAAAGTAACTTTATTTTCCATTGTAGTTAGCAGTGTTTGGGGTTATGTAAAAAAAAGATTGAACTAAAAAACCTTCTCCTTATTTAAGTCTGGCTCCTACTGGTCACAAGCGATGGTATGATGTGATTAGATTAATATTTTAACATGCATTTGCCGTTGATTTTCATTTTTAATTAATTGTTGCCAAGATTGGTATATTGTATGGGTTGTTTAGGCAATTTGTCCTGTGATATTGTTCTAGTTCTATTCTGTATGTATTCTATTGAAGAACACCTGATAACACAGATGGTCTGGGACTGTACATAACAAGGGCTACGACATGAAAAGAGTGACAGATAAAACACTGACAATATTTTAACAGTGTGCTTATTTTGTAGATTTGATATGTACATACAGGACTCCATTAAACTTTTTTTATACAGACAAAAACGTGTGGTCTTTTTTTGTAGTTTTTAATCCCTGTCTATTGATTAGTGACTCTTTTCGGTACTCAGTTCACACAGATGCATGTATTTTAATTATACAGAAAGAATCATTTCTCCAGTATCATAATGTTTCCAGTTCTAGTAGATTTGGATTTGCAAACAGGATTGATTAATTAAAAATAGAATCTGTGTTTAGACTTGGAGAGAAACCGAAATCTCTGTTTGGAACGTTGATATTGCAACAACATAATGTACAAAAGATAATTTTTCCAAAGCTATTGAAAGCCTGTACAGAGCAGCAGTGAAATATTATCAGGCCATCCAACTAGATCTATATTAGTTGTGTTGTTTGTTTATAGGTCTCCAATACCAGATGGAAACAACCATTGATCCCTGTTTGGAAAATGGGACAAATGCATCTGCCAGGAAAAATCTAATCATGCCTGGACAGTCTAAATATATCGGTTGTTGATCATTTGTTATCTTACCAGTAAAAACAACCAGGTATATTCTGCTTTATATTCTTTTCAAGTAGTTAAATAAACAAATTATATAGTGTAGTATATAATATAACGGCAGCAGAATGCTGGAAATACATTCATGGCGATTGGTGTTACATTAAATAATCTTCTCCATCATCCAGGCTGGATAATATTAGTGATTATTATTTCTTAAACACGAATGTGCAGTTAAAGTGGGTCTAAAATACTGTACGTTACTGAGGAAACGAAGCTAAGACAGGATGCAAGTTTCTACCGTAACGTTGTCGCCACTCAGTGGACAATGTGTGTATTGCAACAACCCAATTGGTTTCCGTATTTGTTTTGTTTACCTTAATGTATTGAACATGTTTCAAAGCTATGTAGACTTCACATAAAGAATCTACCTCTCCTCGACTTTACTGTGGTATTGCTGAATATTCACTTAATTCCCTTTAAAGTGGAGACGTTAAGCAGATTTAATTTTTTATTTAACTCTGATATAAACAACTCTACATTTTCAGGTAAATATCAGGCTGTGATTTTATTTAGGTCGATAATGACTATCGAAATACGCATTAAATACAGCATATTATGTATAAAAAACGCGTTCTCTTAAATTCATCTAACAACGCACGTAAGACGTCACGTATTCCTTGTGTCATCGCGAGATCTCAGTACCGCGCTCTGGCTTTACTTCCTTCTCCCGAGGAACTCCATTTTCGGCGTCGTCGTGTGAAGACAGCATGCTACGGTCGAACAGTTAATAACACTGTGGTTTAAAAGGATACAGTACAGAAACCGACATAGTATTTATAGAAGATGGGACGGAAAAAGAAGAAGCAGATGAAACCATGGTGTTGGTATCCTTTTACCCGACCACAAAACAGGTTTAGAGCTGCTATGATTAAGCTGGACAAAGAAAAGGCCCGGGTTAGCGGAGCCGTTAGCCTCGGTTTGGGCGAAATAATAGCTGAAGACTCGGTCTTCGGATGCGAAATATCCCAACATTGTTGATATTTTACTCCATTTACATCCGCTGTATGTTTAAGTAAGGGTAATATGTATAATATTTGACGTAGAAGTCAGTATATCGCTCTACCGCTAGGTCGTTAACAACCGCTAATCCGCTACCAGTCAACGGAAGCTTCTGTGGAGATAACGTGATTCGTTTGGTTTATTCAGTTTAATGTTTGATTTGACGACGACTGCGCAGGTTTTAACAAATAAAGGTGAAATGCGTTTTCTCGACATGTATTTGAACTGACGCCGTTCATCTGTACGAGTTAAACGGCATTTACCAATCATCAAAAATGCCGATATCAACATCGATTCCTAAACGATATGTACATACATTAATTCCATTGATCATTATATTGGTACAGTCCTTAACCGTTTCCTGAAGGTATTGTAATCGAGACTTTGATGACGAGAAGATCCTCATCCAGCACCAGAAGGCAAAGCATTTCAAATGCCACATTTGTCATAAAAAGTTGTACACTGGACCGGGCCTGGCCATCCACTGCATGCAGGTATGTGCTCATTGCAAGATTTTTTTTTTCTTTTTTACAAATTTATTTCATAGTTGTTTCTCTGAATGCTGAAAAGATGCTTTTTTTAATGCATTTATACTTATATTTCAGGTGCACAAAGAGACGATTGACAGCGTACCAAATGCCATTCCTGGAAGGACAGATATCGAACTGGAAATCTACGGCATGGAGGGAATTCCAGAGAAAGACATGCAGGAGCGTAGGCGGACGTTAGAACAGAAATCACAAGGTTTGTACTGTACGTTAGTCGACTTTGGATAAGCAAACTTTTTCACCTGGGGTCCTACAATGTGACCGGCAGGTCGGGTTTCGAGCAAATAGATGGAGTATTTGTGTGAACTAAGATGCGTTGCAGGGAGAAGGCACAGCTTTAATGAGTAGCTAAATTATTAACATAATTTGAAAAAAAAATCAATGGACCGGATTTGGAAGCCAAATGGTCTGTAGTTTGCCCACATCTGCTGTAAATAGTCTCCGAGCCAGGGAAAATGTTTTAATTTTGTTTTATTTTTAATGAAAAAATAATCAAATATTAACTATTTTATTATTGTTCTAATTATTTTTGTGTATCCTTGTATTTGTATGTGGTTATTAAAACTTGTTGTGACTGCCACTCACGCTTTTGCAGAGAGTCAAAAGAAAAAGAACAACCAGGATGATTCGGATGAAGACGATGATGACGATGAAGCAGGACCATCTGTGCCACAAAGTAGTGTCCAGCCCCAGCCAGGGTACTCTGCACCCATGGCCCAGCCTGGGGTTCCTCCTGTGGCTGGTGCACCAGGAATGCCTCCTGGAGGATATCAAGGCAAGAAACGTCTCTTTGGTTCAACAAATTAAAATCAAAAACATTTTGTTCAACAAGCTTTAATAGAGGTGTAGCTTAAAATTCTTGGACTAATCATGTTTTCTGATGTTCTCGATAGGGATGCCTCCCATGATGCCGGGTGTTCCTCCCATGATGCATGGTATGCCGCCAGCAATGCATGGAATGCCTCCAGGGTAGGATACTTTTTGTTTCACTTGTTCTGTCCAAAATAAAATTTTAAATATTAAAATGACTTAAATTTAATCAATTGAAAATAAAAATTGAAATGACTGGAAATACCACAAAGTTAAAAAAAATTATGTCACCATTGGTTATCACTTAAGTAAATTAACTACAGAGATGTTAAACCATGCAAATCTAAGTGGAATTTTGTGGTCTGGTCTTTTGTAGCATGATGCCAATGGGAGGGATGATGCCTCCTATGATGCCAGGAATGCCAGGCATCCCCCCAGGTGAGTTTTTTTATTTAATATATATATATATATATATATATATATATATATATATATATAAATGATGATGGTTTTATATATATATATATGAATGATGGTTTTCCTGCAAGAACATATATACCAGTGTTACTGCAAGGAACTTTTTTTTTTTTTTTTTTTACAAACCAAAGCCACCCATACCCAACATATTTGTGAAACTTGTTCATTGGAGACGTTTTATTTATCACTCAGGAATGCCACCCCACATGGCCCCTCGGCCAGGAATGCCCCACATGGCCCCAGCACCTGCAGCAGGTGCCCTCCCCAGCCGGCCAGCTGCACCAGCCGCCCAGCCTGCAGTCAGCAAACCACTTTTCCCCAGTGCAGCACAGGTGAGAACCAAAAAACAAGTGTATTTTGATGCTCAGAAGTCTTTTTTGGTTATGAAAATAAACATTTTGTGTGGTTTGGGTGTGTTAATGTTCATATAATTTGGTTGAAATGTCCTCATTTCTTGTCTGCTGTTCGTTTTATTTTTTAACTTTGCCAGCATTGCCTTTTTTCCCCCTTAAATCTGTCATGGAGTGACTTTTTTAAATCTATTAATTGTGAGTGACTTGGACCTGCTACCTGCCAATGCTGTGATCTCCTTCTCACCACATGCTGCAGATGGGCACAGCAGCTGGTTCTTCCGCACCAGCGGACTCTCAGTCTGCCTCCTCCCAGTCTACTTTTCCTAACACGCCACAAGTACGCTCACAGAGAGACTTTTAACCCAGACTGGGGCAGTTGCATGTTGCACATACATAAACAACTGTGTAATGTTGTCAACGGCGCTGACTGACGACTGTGTCTGCCTCTTCAGCCTACTTGTGCATTGAAGTAGCACGCTGGCTAAAAATCTAACCTAACTGGGGATGTAACGATATTCTCAACTCATACAATTTTTGTTCATGGTTTTTATCCATTTTTCTTTAACAAATGACATTATTTTGGTGGAAAATGTCAGTTTCCCGGCGCATCATTACATCCCTGGGCCAACTTGTGTATGTAAAGTGGTGTAGCCTAACTTTGTGCATGTGCGTCATTGGAGTAAATCTTAATTTTAAGTCCAATGTCAACATAGCAGCATGTTTTTTTTTTTGTTACTGGCTACTCGGTCTTCCAAGCGGCTTTTGCTGTAAACATGGATGACAAATTTATCAGTGCATAAAATTTACATTTTCACAACCTTCAAAAATGAGTCCACTGGACGTTTCCAACTATCTGGTTATTTATAAAATTCTTTATACTTGTGTTTACTTTATTTAATTCATTTTTTTACAAGGACACATTGTTTTGTTTTTGCCCAGGCACAGCAGAGCGCTTCAGGAGTCGCAGCTTCAAACTCCCACAGTACAGCTGCTCCCTCCGACCCTCCCAAAGCAACATTCCCTGCCTACACCCAGCCCTCTGTCTCTTCTTCCACTTCTTCTTCTGCTCCCTCTAGCAACACTGTGGCCAAACCCCCGGCCACAGTAACCAGTAAGCCCGCCACCCTCACCACCACGAGTGCAACTAGTAAGTTGATCCATCCTGATGAGGATATCTCACTGGTAAGTTGCTTGAACTTTCTGTTTTGCCCTTTTTTCCACAGTAAGTAATGTCAAATACATAATATAGTAAATTCAGTTGCTAATGATAGTGATCTGTAGGATACTTTTTGTACGTTTTTTAAAATATATACATCAGGTTCTAGATGAAAAATTGTTACTTTTATTTATTTATTTATTTTTAGCTTCTGTTTTGTGTTATATTAAAGGAGGATTCTAAATATTGAGTCTGAAGTCAGGGCCTGTCTACATTGGTACCCAATTCCATACTGTTTTTTTTTTTGTGCTCATTTATATCTTTGGCTCTGAAGAGTTTGTGCCTCGGCCTGATCTTCTGTTTGCTGTCGTTTGCCTGTCAATAGGAAGAGATGAAGGCACAGTTGCCCCGTTACCAGCGTCTTATACCACGGGCTGGTCAGGCCCACGTGGCTGCTCCCCCGGTGGCAGCTGTGGGCAGCATGATGCCCCCGCAGCAAGGCCTGCCACCACAGCAGCCTGGAATGAGGCATCCCATGCATGGTGAGACTGCCGACAACACTTTCTACTAAAACAGATTGTAAAATAATTATTAAACATCACTATTAAATGAAACGTAACGATAACGACCAAGGTAGATACATATACAGTGTGGGCTTCTATCTACAAGTCCAAATTGTCCACAGCAGTGTCCCCCAAACCTTTTGCGTCACTGACCGGATCATTTTAAGTTTATTGTTGTTGTCTTCACAGAGAAAATATTTCCTAATCAAATATGGTTGCATTATTGAAGATGAAATCCTAACTGATTGAGAGTTTGTTCTAGTGTTAAAGAGACAGCGCCACCCACAGAGACCAGGGGGTGTCTTGTCTCTGAAATATTTGCTCCGTGTTGTGGTTGCACCAGGACTTAATGATCACACTCAGAGATAAACGCTGAGGTTGAGCAAGAGAGACAGAGGGTGGAGGCGGAGGAGCACTTGTTACTCAGCGCTTTCTCGTAGCTCGAATATATGAATGATTATGTTAACATATATTTGTCTAGAAAAATGGACTTTCAACGATACCATGCCAAAAATTAAACAAGAAATTGAAGAAAACGGCATAGTGGTCTATATTTATATAGGTGGTAAAACAATGTTTATTAGTATAAAAAATACAATGGGAACAGCATTGTGACTAATTACAGTTATCAGTTAATAGAACCTGTCTGTATTCTGAGTGAAATGAAGTGAGTGAATAATACTGACTGTGTTTATTCTGTCAGAATTGTCCACTCCAACTGTTTTGCGCTGCGTTTCTCTTGCAGGCCAGTATGGCGCTCCTCCCCAGGGCATGCCAGGCTACATGCCAGGAGGGATGCCTCCTTATGGGCAGGGTCCTCCTATGGTGCCCCCGTACCAGGGAGGGCCTCCCATGGGCATGAGACCGCCCGTCATGTCTCCAGCTGGACGCTACTGAAGCCGCATTGCAGCCACCGCATTAGGTTTGAGGTTCACACCTTTCTCTCATCATTGTGCTTTTTCAAACCTAGCAGCAAGAAAAGAACAGTAAGGAGCGGTGGCAGTGACGACAAACCTTATTTGTTAC
This sequence comes from Paraplagusia blochii, assembly GCA_016785265.1. Classification (NCBI taxonomy): domain Eukaryota; kingdom Metazoa; phylum Chordata; class Actinopteri; order Pleuronectiformes; family Cynoglossidae; genus Paraplagusia; species Paraplagusia blochii. The sequence goes on from JAFBJS010004264.1 coordinate 157,584, forward strand.
CACACATGGACATTTAATGTAACATCTCTATTGAGAAAAAGACCACACACGTTCCTGATAAAGATATTTTGTGATGAATCGATTACATGCGAGGATATATATGTGTAACGTATATATATATAGATATATATATATATCTTCCCATAGGTTTGACTCAGGTTTGTAAAAGTGAAGTGTGGTAAATTGATTCATGTTTCTTTTGAAGCTGCTGGAGTTACATGAACGTACCAACCCCTTACAAAGGCAAGTTCCTCCTGTAAACATTTGTTGTTTAATTTTATTGGTAGAGTGATTGAGGCCCTCACAGCACACGTAGGTGCTGTTGGACTTGCGTCCCCAACTTTGGTTGGTGAGGGTCTCAACAGTGATGATTCCAGCTGAGTAGGGTTACGACATCACGACTCATCAGTCTCTAGCTTTATTATTTCAGGTTTGTTTTTAATATTTCCTGGTTTAAAGGGTACCTGTATGCATCCTTTGTAATGTTTTATGAGTCTGTAATAAAATCCACCTTGAAATCCAATGCTGGTCTGTCCTGGCGTGCATGGAGGTGAGTGGCAAAGGTTTGTACCAGCATTGTTTTTAGTTGACGTCCTATGACTCGGGAGAAATTTGTAGATTGGCCCAAAATGGAAATCATCTGCGTCCAAGTTACAACCATTGACTGTTTTACTCAGTTTGGCTCTGATCTGGGTATAAAATACTTAAAAAAAACACAGAAAGATTAAGTTAAGTTGTTCTGCAGCCTGTGTTTTTTGTCAGAAAAATGAAAAGTAACTGAACATCTGCTTTGATTTTTCTACTTTAACCCGAAAGTTTAGTTTTATCCCAATTGTAGCGTTTCACAGAATTGGATGAGTCTACCTTACGAAAGCAGCCATACTTTTTTTTGTCTTTGATTATATATGAGCATTTACGTTTCACATATTTGGGGCTACTTTCACCATGGATTTAAAAAAAAATGTTATTCTAGTGTACCATATTTTAAGGCTAATCCAACACTATGTCGACCTCTGGATTGAATTACTGATTCTTATCCTTCCTAAAGGTATTTTGATGTAAATATAATTTTACTCTGTGATTAAATTAAGACAAGTTCTAAATTCTGTCTTTTTCTTTCATATTGACAAATCCTGTACATTTGCTGTGATTATTTTCCAACTATGTCATAATTACTCAATGTCTAGGAGCAGATAATGTTATAAAATACATTAAATTGGCCAATCAAACACATTTAAAGTCAAGGTAATATAACTGTTTAAATGGTGTTTTGTTAAATACTTTGACCTTTTTATGACATGAGGTTTTAAAGTGACAGACATACATTGGAAGTACTGACGATCTACTGCCACTGATGGCGCTATTTAACCCACATTACGTCCTCATTTTGGTCCTTTGGGCTTCGAAAAAGACCCGACTGTTTCGTCAATTGTCAAATGCTACATTTCTTCTTCAGAATTTCGATTCTAGTTTCAGATAACATTGACAGTACAAGAATATACACCAGAAATGTAAATTTGGGTCAAAATGACCTCGGGGACAACATGAGGATTTAATAGCTGACTTCACTTCCCCATTATCTCTCACAACACATATGTCAAAAGCTGATGGACCAATGTATGTTCTAAGGCAGGGGTGCCCACACTTCACTGGGTTTCGTGAGCAACTTTTCAAATGACTTGGCTGAAGTGATCTACCTAGATTGAGTACTCTAAATATATTTACCCATATAAACCCTTAATCATATTCTCTACATTATGTTATATATATGTGATACTGTCTGACTCAATACTCATACGAGTCTCAATTTAGTCCAGTGATGAGCCAATTACATCTCTAGGTTTAATTTTTTTTTATTACGTTATGGCTCAGATCTACCAACCCTCCTTTGGAGATCTACTCGTAGGTCCCCGTCTACCTTTTGGGCACCCCTGTTCTTAGGCCTACGGTGTTGACACGAGTTCTTCCTCTGTCCACTTCACTTACTGCTGTGTTTGTTTTTATTGTTTGTAGCACATCCATATCACCTTTTCAGCCTTTAAACTCTCAGCTGCCATGACAGGTCAGTTAATCCCAGTAAGTACCTGATGTTTTACTACAGTGTGGGTCTGTCCTGTAACAGTTCATGCAAGAACCTGTATGTTACTGACTGCAGTGTAAACACAGCATGCCTTTAACCAGGGGGAGGACAACTGAAGACTGGAGAAACTGGTCCAATCCACTGTCGTCTTTCTTTATTGGCCAAGTGATTTGTCAATGAAGGCTTTTGTGCTGTATGAATGTTGGCTGTCCTATGTAGACTCTGTATAAGAAATGGGTGAAGCCATCCCAGAGTGTTGCAAGACCCACACTATTAAATGTGCATCGAGTGCCCTGGTGACGTCAACCTCAAACTGACCTCTACTGGACATCTCCGTCAGTTACGTGTCAACTCAAATATTAGACTAAACGCTAACTCTTGGGCGGCTGGAGGGCGACATCCATTTCTTGTACACCGTCTATGGTCCGACAGGAATTGGACAAACAAGGTAAGTGATCAGTATTTGGATTAAAGTGTGTGAATCACAATAAAGGACAAGATCCAATCAAAATTAGTGTTTGTTGATGATGGAAGCATTTCCTGTTTGGCTCATCAGGGGAAAACCTTTAAAGATTAAAGTTCTAGAAAAATATGTTCAGTAATGGTGAACTTTGTAAAATTGTGTTTTATGAGCCATAATATATTATTAAATATTTGTAAATCTACAACTTTACTATTGTAATAAAACCAGTGGTAGTGAAGGCAGTGAATGCAGTTAAAAAACACTAGGTGGCAGTAAAACATGCACTTGAAGACCCAACGAGGATACGTTCAATTAAGGACAGTACACTATCACATTTTCTTTGGTTCAGTTGTCAATAAATACAATATGAAATTCTATGTATATTCCATGTTTTTCCTATCAACTGTCAGAGATGTTGGCACCTGTGTGGACGAGTCGTCTTGGTCTCCAGCATCATGTTCACTATATCGTAATGTTTGTCAAAATACATCAATGTGTGAGGTTGTTTTTTTTTTCATGTAAAACGAGCTTTGTAGCACCCCCTGCCGGTCAAGATCGACCTCAGAGTTCCTGCATCCTCAAGCTGAGTACACATTTTAACACATTGTCAAAATAAACATTGAGATTGAGTTTTCAATAAAGTTCTTGTTTTCATGATTTTCTTCTTCTGTCTCTTTTTTGCCTTATTTTAAGATTAATGTTATTAGTCCGTCCTCTAGTGGCGAGTGTGGTGTCTACAGCCACAACACATTACAAGTAACTACAGTATATACGTGAGGAATTCAGGAAAACAGTCAAAAGTTGCACCTCCCGAGTATATGCTTTATGGCAGTTTGAAGCATTTTAAAGAGATTTTGGAATTTTATAATATTTTCACAAGAGATGATAGTGGTTGTTTTTTGGTATATTTCTAAAAATTAGAAAATGGTGTTTTTCACCTTCTTGTCTTGAAAAAAATACACGTGCACATATTTTTAACACTTTGATTACTTTGACAAAAGAAGCACTAACCTGAAATGAACCTTCTTGAAAAATAAATACAAATCTCAATACCATAAAACACTGGGGAGAAGTTTGACAAAGAGCAATCACACCTGCACAAACCTTTCTAAAAATCTATAAAATTCTTAAATTTCAATTTTTTTAATTGAAGAATTGATGCATGGATTTTGGTGAAAAAAAAAATGAAAAAATAAACTTAAGTCAGAGTCAAACAACAGGAATTTAAAAAACAACCACTCCAGCACCACTTTTGTTGAAAAATATTTAACAAAATAAAAATCCCCCAAAATGTCCTTAAGTTTGTTCATATGACTGAATTTTTCAAAAAATTTAACAATAATTTATTATTTTCAAAAGGAAAATGATAACCCGACATGGACATTTTGTGAAAAAAAAAACCTGACCACCTTGTTATGGTCTTTTGTGTGGACTTTTGCAAAGAAAATTAAAAAAACCTCAAAATACTTTAAAATGTCGCTAACTATGTACAGATGGGGACAGTTTTTGGTAATAAATTGAAAAACTAAACTGACAATTTTGGTGGGAAAATGAAAAAAGAGAAAAAGGTGAGAAATTGAAAACAAAAAAACAAATCAAAATTTAATAATTACATATACATATTAGTATAATTTGTGTGAACAAGTTAAAAACAGACTTTTGTGTTATTTTAAGATTAAAAATAAATACTGCCCACCTCAACATGACTTTTTTGTCAAAAACTATCTGCAAATAAGCTTAAACTTAAAAAAAGATATTCCACAACTTCCAAAAACTCCTGGGGGATTAAACAAGTTTTATGTATCTATCTATCGTGAAAATCTTCTAACCCTGACATTTGTGTAATTTTTGCGAAATAAAAATGATAAAAGACTAACCAAAAAACATGAAAACAAAAAAAGTCTCCAAATAAGATTACCAAATACAATCACTTGTGTAGGACAAAAAAAATAACAACCCTTAACCCTAAACAGTGTTTAAAAAAAAAAAATTAAAAAAAGTGGACAAATTAAAAAACATAGTTTGTTTTCAGGTAAAGAAAAAAATAAACCCTAATTCTAATCTCAAAGCCTAACCCTGACCTTAACCCTAAACTCTAACCCTAATCTCAAAACAAAAACCTAACCTTAGCCCTAACCTAACCCTAATCTCTAACCCTAACCCTAACCTCTAACCCTAATCTTAACCCTAACTTCTAATCTCTAACCCTAACCCTAACCTAACCCTAGCCCTAATCTCAAAACCTAACCCTAATCTTAACCCTAACCCTAACCTAACCCTAATTTTAACCCTAATCTCTAACCCTAACCCTAATCTTAAAACCTAACCCTATTCTTAACCATAACCCTAACCCTAATCTCTAACCCTAAATCTAAATTCTAACCCTAACCCTAACCTCTAATCCTAACCCTAATCTCTAACCCTAACCTCTAACCCTAACCCTAACCTCTAACCCTAACCCTAACCCTAACTTCTAACCCAAACCCTAATTTCTAACCCCAACCCTGGCCTCTAACCCTAACACTAATCTCAAAACCTAACCCTAACCCTAATCTTAACCCTAAACTCTAACCCTAATCTTAACCCTAACCCTAACCTCTAACCCTAACCTCTAACCCTAACCCTAACCTTAATCTCTAACCCTAATTTTAACCCTAACCCTAATCTTAACCCTAACCCTAACCCTAATATCTAACCCTAACCTCTAACCCTAACCCTAATCTTAACCCTAACTTCTAACCCTAACCCTAATCTTAACCCTAACCCTAATATCTAACCCTAACCTCTAACCCTAATCTCTAAACCTAATCTTAACCCTAACCCTATTCTCTAACCCTAACCTCTAACCCTAACCTTAATCTCTAACCCTAATCCTAACCCTGATCTCAAAACCTAACCCTAACCCTAACCTCTAACCCTAACCCTAATCTTAACCCTAACTTCTAACCCTAACCCTAATCTTAACCCTAACTTCTAACCCTAACCCTAATCTCAAAACCTAACCCTAATCTTAACCCTAACCCTAATCTCTAACCCTAACCCTAACCTCTAACCCTAATCTTAACCCTAATTTCTAACCCTAACCCTAACCCTAACTTCTAACCCTAACCCTAACCTTAATCTCTAACCCTAATCCTAACCCTACTCTCAAAACCTAACCCTAACCCCTTTTTTTTTTTTGTTCTCTGGACCTTCAACAGAAAAAATGAACTTTTTTTCAATCGACCTGAAGAAGACCTAAACGGTCAAAACGTTGTCGCTTTTAATTCCTTTTAAATGATTTTAACTTTGCTATTATAAACACTTTTAAATGTTCTTATAATTGTGCTTTTATTTGATTTTATTTTTGATTTTATACCTCTTCTTTTATTTTCATTTTTTTTGGAGGTCTATTTTAATACTTACCTGAGTCCCACGAGGACTTCTGGAAAAAAAAGGGGGATAAAACTTTCTTTTAAACAACTTTTATACTTACCAAGTTCAATGTCATCAAATTGACGAGTGCGTCACTCAGACAGACGACGTGCACACAATGCAATGGGTGGGGGACATTATTTTGGGGTGGAGTGGGCATCAACGTCTCCTGCAATGACAGAGAGACGTTTTCTTTTTAATTCTAACCCTAACCCTAACCCTAACCTCTAACCCTAACCCTAATCTTAACCCTAACTTCTAACCCTAATTTTAATCTCAAAACCTAACCCTAATCTCTAACCCTAACCCTAACCCTAAACCTAAACCTAACCCTAACCTCTAACCCTAATCTTAACCCTAACCACTAACCCTAAATTCTAACCCAAACCCTAATCTCTAACCCTAACCCTAACCCTAACCTCTAACCCTAATCTTAACCCTAACTTCTAACCCTAACCCTAACCTCTAACCCTAACCTCTAACCCTAACCTTAATCTCTAACCCTAATCCTAACCCTAATCTCAAAACCTAACCCTAACCCTATTCATAATCATAAGCCTAACCCTAATCTCTAACCCTAACCCTAACCATCTAACTTTAACCTCTAACCCTAACCTAACCCTAGCCCTAATCTCTAACCCTAACCTCTAACCCTAACCCTTATCTCTTACCCTAACCCTAATCTGTAACCCTAACCCTAACCTCTAACCCTAACTTCTAACCCAAACCCTAATCTCTAACCCTAACCCTTATCTCAAAACCTAACCCTAACCCTAATCTTAACCCTAACCCTAACCCTAATCTCTAACCCTAACCCTAATTTCAAAACCTAACCCTAATCTTAACTCTAACCCTAACCCTAATCTCTAACCCTAACCCTAACCTCTAACCTTAATCTTAACCCTAATCTTAACCCTAACTTCTAACCCTAACCCTAATCTCTAACCCTAATCTCTAACCCTAATCTCTAACCCTATCCTCTAACCCTAACCCTAATCTTAACCCTAACTTCTAACCCTAACCACTAACCCTAAATTCTAACCCAAACCCTAATCTCTAACCCTAACCCTAACCCTAACCTCAAAACCTAACCCTAACCTCTAACCCTAACCTTAATTCTAACTTCTAACCCTAACCTCTAACCCTAAACCTAACCCTAACCTTAACCCTTACTTATAACCCTAACCTTGATCTCTAACCCTAACCCTTATCTCTTACCCTAACCCTAACCTTAATCTTAACCCTAACTTCTAACCCTAACCCTAACCCTAACCCTAATCTCAAAACCTAACCCTAACCCTAACCTTACTTCTAACCCTAACCCTAATTTCAAAACCTAACCCTAATCTTAACACTAACCCTAACCCTAATCTCTAACCCTAACCCTAACCTCTAACCCTAATCTTAACCCTAACCCTAATCTTAACCCTAACTTCTAACCCTAACCCTAATCTCTAACCCTAATC
>JAFBJS010004266.1:0-72500 GCA_016785265.1 Paraplagusia blochii
TTTCGCACAAAAATAACTACTTGGCAGCATATCTGCGGCTATTATCTTGCAATTCAGGGCATTTCGGGCAATTTTTATTTTTCACTCATTTTTCAAGATGATAAGGCTCTAGACTTTGTACTTTTGGTGATATTTTGACATGGACAGAAATGGCAGGTTTTGGAGATCTTTTTGTAGAAATTTTTCACTTGGCAGCATATCTGGGGCTCTTATCTTGAAATTTAGGGCATTATGGGGAATTGTTTTCAACCATTTTTTTTAAGGTGATAGGGCTATAGCCTTACCACTTTTGGTGACATGGAAAGGAATGACAGGAGTTTTTTTGTGGTAAAATTTCACTTGGCAGCATATCTGGGGCTATTATTGTGCAATTTAGAGCATTTTGGGCATTTTTTATTTTTCAACCATTTTTCAAGGTGATAAGGCTATGATAAGTCTATCGCCTTACCACTTTTGGTGATATTTTGACATTGACAGAAATGACATGGACAGAGATTTTCAAAACAAAATAACTACTTGGAGCATATCTGGGGCTATTATCTTGCAATTTTGAGCAATTGTTATTTTTCAACCATTTCTCAAGGGGATAAGGCTTTGGCCTTACCAGTTTGGGATATATTCTAACATGGACAGAAATGACAGGTTTGACAGGGCATTTTGGGGATTTTTTTTTGACCATATTTCAGACGATAAGGCTATAGACTTACCACTTTTGGTGAAATTTTGGCATCGTCAGAAATGACAGGTTTTAGGGATTTTTGCATACAATAACTACTTGGCAGCATATCTGGGGCTATTATCTTGTAATTTAGGGCATTTTGGGCAATTTTTATTTTTCAAAGATTTTTTATGGTGATAACGCTATAGCCATAACACTTTTGGTGATTTTTTTGACATGGTCAGAAATGACATGCTTCCAAGTATATATTTTGTGCTCCCAAAAACACATTTTTTTAAAATCTCAAAATCTAAGAAAGAAGGTAAGGGGGGGCTTTATAATAAGGACAATATGGTGAAACATTTGTTACAAAAATCACAAAAATGCAGCAAAAAAAAAAATCAGCACTAACTAAGCTGTCCTAGTTAGATAACGACATTTTTTCCACTTTAAATATACAAGATTCTGCAAGGAGTTTGTTTGGGTGTGATGATTCAGTATTAACCTTCACATCTCTGGTGCCGTAGTAGAACTGTTGCTGCTGAAAATCGAACATAACAAGAAAATGATTTCATAAAGTCAGTGGGAAATTAATGAAAAGATTGAAGAAGTAAAGAAATGAATACTGACCTCTTTAACCCAATTTTTCCCATCTCTGCTTCAAGGCTGCATGATGTGAAGATGTTGGTCAGAAAAAGTCAAAAATGAATCACATAAGTCTCTTTTTTCTTACAAAAGCCTGACAGTTTTTATTTTTCCCTCTCATAAATAACACTGAACAAGCATTGTACAGTGATAAATACTCATATTTATACACTGTAAAACTTTCTATTACAAAATACAGTATATGTGTAATGCACTTGATACAGGTGGGGAAGTATTGCATTTCACAGCACCAGATCAGACCCTACATTCACGCCTTTCACCGGTGGATGTCACGCAGCTGTCGTCCAGCAGGACAAGTGTGCAATAATGCCTTAGGTTCAGGTGGTGTGGATGAATATGAAACCAACTTCCCTCAGGAAACTGTTGTTGCATATCTAAATCTAGGTTAAAGAGATCCCACCTGAACAGAACCTTTGTCTAAACAGTATTCCATTATTAAGATTTTTTTTCTTCTTCCAAAACTGTCAAACTGAGAAGTGAAAACGCTGTATGATGAGACGCGTCACCACTGGTCACAGAATTGTTTTATTTTAAAACAAGACACAAAGTCCTCCTTCAGGTCCAACCGTCTGAGCAGAACAGCCGCACAGTTCACGCTTTATTTGGAAAGTTGTGGATGGAAAGCCATTTACATAATTTATAAAATTAGATGGTAGGTTTTAGCCAGACTAGGGGGCGCTTTACAAGATCTGGGCATATTTTTAGATTTTGCTTGTTATGTTAAAGAAATAATTCCAACAGTGCCATTTGACTGAACACAACATCTATGCTAGGACTGCTTTGATTTAAGTACACGACCACACCACCAACAGAGGGCGCCAATTATGTACTTTTGCTCTGGCAAGTTGAAAAACAAAAACTTTAAGTGACATCAGTTATATATTCTACAGCTCCACACAAGTAGACACTGGCCGTGTTTGAGACATTTAACTGCAGCACGTAGTCTTACCACTAGAGGCCGCCAAATCCTACCTAGTGTGCCTTTTCAATAACAGGAATGTTAAATATGGACAATTGGTTTAAAGATTTGACAAGTAAAGGGAGTAGGTTAGCTATGGTGTTCAGGGATGACCTCATCGCTTCTGCATGACATGAGATACGCTAAACAAAATGGTTCAGCAGCAGAAGGAGCGAAAAGGCAGGTTAAACACCGGGGGCATCAACAAGGATCTCAAATTCAGCCTTTCTTTAAATACAAGTTTTCAAGAAGCTCTCAGAGACGGCGAACAAACAGCAGCTGATGATCATCTTGTTTTTGCTTCTTACGTTTGCACATTATTGCTAAATAGAGCCAAAATGTGGCAATTTTAACCAAAACTTCAGACCAAAATTGTGGGGGAAAAAAAGACTGTGGAAGTGGAATGTGGACAAACAAGAATCAGAATAAATCCTCTGGGGTGAATACAGGGACATGAAGAAGGGTGTTCCTTTAAAAGAGCCCTTAGTGTTCCTCAGTCAGAGTTCTATGACTGAGGAGCAGCATCACAATATTGTCATGTGAGGAATAAAACACAAGTATCACATTCATCACCTCAGGTCCTTGTTCAGTTTGTGTTTGATTGTCGGCTTCTGAGACACATTTGTTAAACATCTGACCAACCCAACTCCAGATGCCTCCTCCTGCGAACAGTCAACGAAAATCAACAGCCTTCTGTTATGGCGCTCTGTGTACCAAACCTAAATACTCCTACTATAACCATACTGACAGCAAAGTATTCCAAGCTACAACATAAAAATCTACCCGAATTGAAAACAGAGTGAAAACATTTAAGACGAAATCTGTCTTTCTGTTAGCTTCATTACAACTGAAATATAAAGTCTGGATTCCCCCTTTTCGGGACCCAGATGAAGTCAACCGTGTTATGGCACATTAAATTATAACCTCTACATTTCACCTAAGTTAACTTTGGGTACTACCTATAATTAATAGAACCATTAGAAGACATTTGATAGATTCAGATTTGGACATAGCCACCGGTGAAGACAGAGCAGAGTGAAGAACTCCATATCTTTGGAACTAAACTGTAAACAGATTAAATAAAACGGAATATGACACCACCTGTTTTTAGAGAAAAAAAAAAGAGAAAACAAGATTAGAGACATTGTATTTCTCCTGTAAACCAAAATTAGGATCTAAACCCGAATAAACCATAAACCAGGTAAAATTAAAACCGGTGGCTCCGCCCATTTCCAGTTTATGTAAGTTCTTCAGCAGAACAAAAAGTGACGTCCATCTTTTAACCACATCACACTTGTATTGCATGCTACGATCGAAACCAAACGATCCCTGTATCACATTTAGTGTGAAGTGAATGTAAACCAGAACCAATGACACATACAAAAAAAAACAGTTGAACCACAGCCTGTGATTCTATAGATACTTTTTTGCACCGACAGTGAGCTCCTGGCTGTGTGATCACCTCAGCTCTGAGGCTGAGCTCAAAATTAAAGAGATGTTTAGGAATTAACAGCGTGACGAGACGAAAATAATAACGATGCCCTTGTTATTCCTTGTCATTAATTAGCGCTCAATATTGATGTAACCTACTTTTTTTTTTCTAGAAGAAACAAAACAGATGCGACGTAAGACAAAAGTGCATAGGTTGGCGCTTTTTTTTTTGTTGACACTAAAAACAATTCCTTGGTTGAGTAGAGTTCCCGATTGCACATTCATAACGCTAGGAGGCAGCAAGTGGCCATTTTCACTCACTCTGTCACTCTCTCTCTCTCTCTCTCTCTCTCTCACTCACTGCTGCCACTGCTGCTTCAATCCATAAACATTATTTCATTGACATCTCTCGTAACAGTGTTACTAATAAGTACTTTGATGAAATTAATAATAAAAATTTCTTTTTTTAAAAAATCCCTCTTTTTTCTGACTATATCCATCCTCACCCTATAGTAAAGGCGCATGGTCCCGCACTAAATTATAACAGTACCCACTAATGGCTCGGGCCATGGTATTTCTGACACGGGCGATGGGAGAAATCCACCTCCGGGTGCCCTAAGGTTACTGTCCAGATCCAGCGGGTCCCCATCGGTCAAACCCAGTCTGACCACTACGAGCAGCTCAGCGAGAAGAGCAGCAGCAGCCGCCGCAGGCAGCGTTTAGAGGTCACACCACGTTAATACAGTTACTGCTGCCAGCTGTCGTCCTCTTGCTGCAGTAGCTGAAGTTGCTGTGGTTGGTGGACGAGCCGTTCATGTGCGACGTCTTCAGCTCCATCTGACACGCGGCGATGGCGGCGTTAAGCTCCACCTGAGCCCGGTGTACCACGTAGAACATGAGGCCGATGCTGATGAAAATCTGCAACGACGAGACACGGGCGTTTGAGTCAGTTGTCTCCAAGTCCTGACCGTTGTTTACTGCATTTTCTATGTTACATTTTATCTTTCTTAAGAGTGTATCATTTTTTATTTTTAACCTTATTAATGTCTTGATCTGAATTTCAAGTGTAAAAATCTGCAATAGTTTTTAAAAAAAAAAGTAAACAGAGGGATGCAAAAATTGAGGTTTGTCAAAATATGGGACCTATTCTGGAAATACATTAAAAAACATCATTACAAAAAAATTAAGGATTTCCGATATTATCGTCCAACTAAAATCATCTGGCTGATATTGATTGATCAATAAACATCTATTAGAAATTGCTACTGTTTTTTCCTCCGAATATAAAGAAATCACATGACGTATAACCTGAGTATCACCAAAAACAAAGTTTTGGGAGTTTGGCTGTATACGATAGTGAATGGCACCAGATGGCAGCATTGCAGCTTATTCTATCCATCTTTTTAAAATTAATATCAAAAATCAAATTAGATGAATTAAAAACCAGGGCCTTGAACCAGTTCACAGAGCGAAAAACTAAAACTGGGAACATAAAATTTTGTTCCTGAACTTAAATGCATATTTAAAAATATTGAGAACAGATTAATCCCCGTTTTATTTCTTTCTTTCTAATTCTGTGAAGCCTACAATCAGAGTCGTGAAAAAGCCAATAGTAGCCAGGGCTTTGAACCAGAAACTATTGCAAATCGGTTCAGAGCAAAAACTGTATTTTAGCATGTCTAGCTTTGGGTTCAAATATGACAGTGACGCTCCTGAACCTGAACCTTTCGTTGCAGGATCATTTTAGGGGACACATGACTTTAATTGTAGACTACGCAGGATTTGTACCGAACAAATGTACAAAAGGTATAAATCAGTTATTTTTCATTATTTACCATTATTTTTCAATAAACATTTCTGTTCTGGAACAATAACAAAAATATATACGTTTCTGGTTTCCTTTCTATTCAAAGCAAAATGCCAAAACTTTTCATTCTTTGAACCAGTTTGAAGCCCTGTTAAAAACTCCTACACAACATACAGTACTAGGTGTGTACTGTACAGTCACGGCACTAAATGTCACGGTGTGACACAGATGCTTTAGATTTCTTACACACACTCCAAGGAGTTTGAAGCTTTTGACTGACGTGACATTAAACATTGGACAATTGTCAACATCCAGCAGGTTGGTCCACCTTATTTTTTAGGGTGGAACAAAGACCGAGTTTCAACCCAACAACTCTTCTCAATCATTGTCCTAAGAGAGAAAGAAAGAAAAACTAACAAGCAGGCGTGTCAGCAGGCTGAACATCACCACATACCTGCAGGCTGAAAACAAAGTAACCGCTGACGCTCTGCTCGGCAATGACGTCCTCCATGGTGCGAAGCGTGGTGCCCAGGTAGGAGTTGAGAAGCTGAGTGGGCAACAGACCCACAGAAGAGGCCACCAGGTAGTTTGGCAAGGACACGTCTGTGATCTGTCCGCGACGGCAGGAAAAGGGAGAATGAGGATTAAGACAAAGTGTAAAGAAGTTCAAGCAGGAATTTAGCATTTAACCTCATTTTTGTCCATTTGGCGTCGAAAAAATTACATTAACTTAAAAGGCTACAAATAAAAATACAGAGCAAGAAACAAACCCTAAATGGTGCTTGTTTTGTTTCAGTTACTCATCTGTTTATAATATGAAGCATTGGTTGTTTCTCCAAACATAGACCTTTCTATACGAGAAAAAAATCTACATAACAGATCTGGAGAGAAGGGAAAACATGAAGAATTGCTGCCAATTTTCAAAAAATATTAAGTATGTTACCTTTAGTCCAACAACTCGGTTTATTTTTCGTTGTTTTAAATAGGGACGTCCAATATTAACATTTACCGATATATCTGATATTACCCAAACACCTTATTTCCGACACTAACATTAACCGATATAGGCAGCCCCTGAATTATTTTGATGCCAGACTTAATGCATTCTATAAATAACTGTGTACAACATAAACACGCTACTTCAATATAAGTTATAGAAAAATGACAAAATGTTTTACCATTTTTGTCTGAAACAGTCCTATGATTCTTTGTTCAGCATTTGATGTAAACAAGAAATGTCTAGTGTTTTTTTTGGAAAGTTCTTCAAAAAATTGATTAACGTTATAAACACGGCTCATTCAGCCTCACAACAATAGTCAAAATAAATGGACACAGATAAAAACAGCTGCAGAATAAGAGTAAAAAGACCTCTTTAATGAGAGAAAAAAACATTTCAGCATCGTCACAATGTAAATGACTGTTCTCTTTGATAACATGAGAGACGACACTAAAATACTTATCTTATAACTAACAAATACAAATATGATTAGTCCTGACATAGCCATGCCACAGAAACTCCACACATTTAGTAAAACCAGCGTCTTGGACAGGAGAGAACGGCTGGTTCTCCAAGACGATGAACTCTCTTTTGCTCTGGGCTGTTCTTTACCGTGTTTAACGTTGACTCATTGAGAGACAGCTGTGATATTGTCGTTTCAATGAGTCCGTTCTATGTTGTTTTTCTTTACTTGGCTGCATAAAACGCCTTGTGAAAAAGTGATAAAATCGTATCCCCCACCCTCCATGACCAGCTCCTTGCAGTTATTAAGAATTAAAGTTTTTTTATCCACAAAAAACTCCAGACAACAGACATTTACTGCAGCATCGATCTTTGTTGTTGTCCCTTTAAATGACATATTTAATCATGCTGGTCAAAGTGTCCGTAATGCTGAGTCAGTGCCCCATGAGGAAGGCCAGCGTATTTGCGGAGATCGCGGATTTTGATTATCGGTGGAAAAACCAATACCGATATGCTCCAATATTAAAAGGTTTGCCGATATTGTCCCGATAATATCTATCCATCCCTCGTTTCAGTACAAAAATCTGTCAAATGTTATATTTCACACCCTTCACCCTAGACACAAGTACTTTATACAAAATAATATAAAAATGTGTATACAGTAAATAAAGCAATGACATTTATTCAAGGCTAAATGTGACTTGAGTCTTATCCTACTTCCAACTCTGATTTGATATCTTGACCAACGACCAAACAAAAATACACTGGTGCAAGAGTCGCTGTCACATCTGATTATGTGATGACATCAGCTGATTCTGGTTCAGGCTGTGTGTGTCTGTGTGTCTGTGTGTGTGTGTGTGTGTGTGTGTGTGTGTGTGTGTGTGTGTGCGTGCGTGCGTGCGTGCGTTTATGACCTTGGCTGTGGTTGATAACGGTGTATCAGCGGCTGTAGCGAGTCTGCCCGAGCTAACATATTATCAAAGGATGGAGACATATTATCAGGGGTAGAGAACACAGGTGTGTTTCTTCCCAGGGGAAAAGTCAACTTAAACGCACACATTGACTTTACTGAAAAAACACCCAACCACGTGTACTGTAATTGTTGAAGGATGAACATGTCCACACTGTGTCAACACCCTTGTCCCCAGAAACGCCTTCAGCTGAAACCATCTGTGGTATGTCAGTGTCTGAGCTGCAGGAGAATAAAAAAAAAAAAAAGTGTTCTTCCTCTAAGCCATCCTCAACCCTGAGTGGTGAAACACACATCCTCTAGTCTCCTTCCTGTCATCGAGCATCTGTCTCATAAAAGCAGGGGCAGTTGTTGATCATTTTAAACCATGTAAAAAATAAGTAAAACCCATAGTACCTTCCTTTTGTTACATAAAGCCTGGGTGTATCCACATGAGCTGCAGACCTCGATGAAAACCATTCCGTCCTGGGATAGACCTGATTTATTTATTATTAGCCCCAGAGACAGACGGCATAGTCGAGATGACTCTTTTTTTTTTAAGCATTTATCTGATTCACAGGGCCTGAGCAAATGTGCAATAACCATCAAGTCGGGCCCCGCTTCATCAGCTCTTTATGACGGCGGAGCCACAACACCAGTCCAGCAGTGATAAAGCTGTAATAAAACACATGCGGGTGCAAACGCTAACTTCATCCTCGAAAGGATCCACTGACAATATCCCTATGCTGTCCAGTTGTTGTGCTAACTGCTGCAGTCTGTCAGTGGTTTTGGGTTACCTGCTGCTATGCTGTGCTGTGCTGTGGCCGCATGCAAGAAGTGGAGGCCAAGGTGAAATGTAGCCTCACTCGCACAAAGTGCTCATCAAGGACAGAGCAGACAACACATAACTCCACTGTGAGCCAGTGCAGAAGCAAGAGAACGGAGAACTCACCCATGGTTTGATGACACCCTAGGTGTATTCACAGTGGAGTTACACTATCTGACCATCATAGTAACAATCATGTGCTGAAGATAAACGCAGGGGCGTGGGCCCGTGGTTGGACTCTCAACATTTATATTAAATAATTGTGAGTCAAGCGGCGCAGACTCTGGATTTTGTAACAAAGAATCAGTAAAAAAAAATCTATAACTAAAGAAAAAGAGAAACAACAATCTGCTTATTCATTCTCGAACGGATGTTTCACTCAAAGTGTACGTTGGTTTGTTGGTCTTCAGAGACATTGTTGACTTCCTGTTTTATTCTATGTAGTTTTTTTTTACTACGAAAGAAGATGCAAAACATTTACGTGCGCTACATTTAAAAAAAATCTAACATCACTACTTCAACAAAACAAGTTCACAACATCTACATCTCAAAGATATATAAAGACAGACAGGCCGATAATAATGCAGATATTTCAACAGACAGACAGACAGACAGTTTCATTATTGGATAGACAAACGGACAGATAGGCAGAGAGACGCATGGTTAGATACTGTAGACAAAAAGGCAGATATACAGAAAGACAGACAGACAAGAAGACAGATCGGCTCTCTGTAGTAAATATGCTGATTCCCTGACTTGACAGAGTTTGTCTCTGTGTCTGTCTGTTCAAGCTTCAGTTATCACAGTTTCAGTTTGAGATGGAAATTTTAACCTTTAGACCCAGAGCTACGTGTTACCCAATGAGTCACGCATGAACCAAAGACTGAAGGGAAAAAAACAACAGCTGGTTTCAGATGCTGAGGCATCATCGTTAAATACTTTGTGCTGGCTAATGCAAACAAGTGAATGAAATGACACACCATAGAACACAATTAGAACACTTGTTGATCCACAACAGCCGGTTTCAAACCAGTTTTGGCCCGAAATAACCTTGAGTGAACCAGACTAGCTCTGGTCTACCGCGCAGAAGGACGTCTTTTGCCTTGTTGAAAAATTAGATGTTTGTGTGTCAAATAAAACACAGACCTGAGGTTTGTCCTAATGCTTGTAGTCCAAAATACCAGATATCTTTCCCACTTCTCCAATAGGCACAAATAATAAAACAATGTTGTCTAAAGCTATATAAAAAAAACTCATTTATGTGGATATTTCTCATTATTCTTTTCTTCTTAACAAAATAAAATGACAGCATAGTTTAAAAAATAAGGTGAACAACTGTATTGCTCTATTCTGCAATGATATTTACATGACCAAGACAAATATACTAATGACCATTATGTGGGAAAAGCCACAGGCCATGAGAACTGGTTTGAGAAAACTCAGCATGGTTCCTTTATTTCTCATGCTTTTGCCTGTGGCTGCGGCATCAGTTTTCCAGATATTGCCATTTGCAAAACATTCCTTCAATAGTTTCCTGACTCTAAATTATCTACAATTACATCTTTATATTATTCTATCTTTTGATGAAAAAATGATTAAGTTTTAGTTAAATCTGACCCAGGTCAAGGGTAAGGTTTTAAATGTACGAGAAGATCAGGTTCACCCGAGCTGTCCACTGCCCTGGGCTTTTAGAGTTCAACATTACCAAACAACTGTTTCTTATTCATCTCACCAACACATGCCATTTAACTTCATAATATCATGAAACTAAGACGTCAGTGTTGGTTTATCTTCGCAGAATTTTGTTGGAAATACTTTTGAAATACCTGCTTTGGTGAAAAACAGGTATTTCATGTCATTCTTTGCTGGAAGTCTGTCCAAGTGAAGACACGGAAATGACACAACATGACAAACAGCACTTTGTATTTGCTATTAAAAGCAATGGGTAACTAACCAGCCGGTGTAAATTATGCACACTAAGATCCAAGGTCACAGTCCTCAGGTTAAATACATCGCAGCGCTCGGGAGCATTGAACTGACAGGAGGTGGATTTAAGGAATTCAGCATTGACAGAGGTTCCTAACGTTGCACTTGATTAATACTGCAAATACTAGTAATACACAGTGCTGTACAAATACAAATACTCTAGTGAGCTATTTTTCAAAAAAAGGAAGTGATCAACCTAGATTGAAAACTCTAATATTAGGGGGGGATTGGTTATCAACCTGTGACCTTCACGATCCGAGTGTATTGGTCAAAAAATCCCCGATCGGTTAAAATGCAGTAGAGCGATCCATTGGTTTGAATTTTTTGTCCGTGGATCGGTTTCCTGTTCCAGAGCCCCGCCCACAAGTAGTCAAACTGGATGGATTGTTTAATATTTTTTTATGAATCGTTCCTAAATCGGATCAGAACCTGTGTATCGAGATTTGACTCGGATCGTATCTGAGTAGAGATTCACACCCCTACTAAATATATTTACCGAATTTCTAATAATATTTTATAAATGTATTCTCTGCATTTTATGATAAATCATATAGTTCTCAGAGCCCTGACCAACAGTCTCCTTCTGGTTCAGTGTTGTATTACACAGAATCTACGGGATTAGTTATATATTTTTTTTCTTTTGTATTGAACACTGGAAGCTGACGCGCCCCCAGTGAAATGATAGTGTGGGTGGTGGCCCTCAACTTATTTGAGCTTGAGACCCCTAGTCTACATTAACATATAAAATATGTTAAACTGTCTGACTCAATACCTACTGTATATTATTCTCACTCTGAGTGATTAGGATCTAGAAACAGAATCACATCTCTAGTTTTTATTACTATTATTTTTTTTTGTTATGGCTTAGGATCTACCACACCTTTGGAGATCTACTGGTAGATACCAATCTACCTATTGGGCACCCCTTATACAATTCCTCCCGAAATAAATTGATACCTCAGGTTCAGCAATGACCCTTTCTCTTCTCAAGGCAGCGATAAAAATAAAGCATGGACAAAAAAGCAATTTCATACTCACCGAGAAAACAGCATTCTGAAGCCCAAATGGTATGGGTGTGAGTCTTGCTAAGGCCACTATTTTGAGTCCGCTCCCTCCTTCCACCACTCGTATGACAGCGCTGAGCTGTTCACTGTTCCCAATTTTGTTCAGGACCCAGTTAGTCAATAATCGTTTGCACACCAAGTGGGCTACAAATGTCCCTATTAAAACTCCCACCATGACCAGTCCCATTCCCAGCACGAAGCCGTAGAGGTAGCCAGCTGCCACATTAAGAACGATGTATCCCCAGCCACACGGGAAGGAGACGACAATCAAACCCACTATAAAGAGGAAGGCTCCGACCAGGCTGTCCAAACTTTCTACCCACAGCAGAAGATCCTTGAGATATTGGCGCACCAGGGCGACCGAGGAGAAACAGATAGCAGTCAGGACGCATGCCAAGAGAGCGCTTTTGAAGCAGAAGGTTGTGATGCAGCAGGGATGCCTGAACTCTGTACTGCTGAAGCTCGGCCCTCCTGTCTCATTGACCTCCAGGTCCCCATCTGACTTCACTGGGCCGGTCCCTCTCTCGTCAAAAGCGCTGCAAATCAGAATATCAATCTTGTCACATTCCTCCGAGGCCGACCTCTGAAGCCAGCGATTCAGCTGTATCTGTGCCTTCCCCACTGCATGCTTGACGAGCTTGGAGAACAGCTGTACCGTCGTGGCCCCTGATCCTGACATAGTGGCCCTTAAATAAGGACAGGGGAGTATCTGTCTCAGAGACAGATGTGACGTGTTAGGGCCACAAAATCTTTACATCCAACAGAAGTCCATGGTTTGCCAACGTTTGTGCGGGACTTAGAGATCAACTAGGTGTTGAGATGAAATATGTTGCTCTCCTTGGCCATTACACAAATCTTAAAGGTTTGAAGTTTATCTTGGGTACAACAGATGGGCAACGCACAAGTCCACCAGCTGTGAAGTGCCAGTTTTATTGTCCTTGTTTGAGATGGTCGCCATATTCGGCAAGATCTATCCTTTTAACCTGGACTGGGCAGTGTAAGAGTTCTGTGAAGGCAAATAATAATAAAAAAAAATTAACCACAAGAGCAGCAGTGCATCATTAGGAAATGTCAGTGTCATCGTGACACAGTGAAAACAAGGTTCAGATTAGTGTCGACAGTCGTATTTTTTATAGATTCCCCTGCAAGTACACAGTCATCAGCTATTGGATTACAATTCCTTTTCTAGCAAAGAAAATCTCCAATAAGATCGTTTCTAATAATACATTAAACTCACTTTAATGCCCAACAGCTAGCAGTCATACAGTGTATTTTAACTCGTGAAAAAATGCATTAACATTAGACACTAATTTAGAATCTTTGTTATTATTATCTTGAGGTTTTTTTTAATAACAGTGTATTTCTTACTTATTCTCTATATGGTACGGTTGTTTGAAATGCTGAAATAAAGAAATACAGAAATAAAGCATCATAACGGTGTTATAATCGTGCCAATCAGACGAAGTCAGTTAGGGGGGTTTAGTATTAAATAAAGCAGTGCTAACTTACGAGCTAACTAGCTCGCTGAATGGATAAAGTCCTCGGATTCATTTCGAAGAGTTAAAGCGCCTACGTTCACCTTCTTTCCGGCAACACAAATGGACAAGAGTCGGAGGTGTTGTCGTGTTTTAAGTCCTTCTCCTGCGGTAGAATGTTCGTGTCAACCCTCTTGTGTCTTCTTCTCTGCGGACACCAACGTCTCCGTGGCTCGAGCTTCTTCACTCTGACCACTGTTTGTGTCCCAGAATGCCAAGTAACTCTAGCCAACCTGACCTTTTCAACCAATCGTAACCGTCCCGAAGGTTATCGCGAGAATTTACCGGGTTTCGTGTTTGTTTTGGACCATTTATATTTGCTTGGCATGTTTGTTCAAACAGAATGTAATGCCACGTAAGCAAATCTGATTCTTACGACATTCTGCTATCTTTAATAGTTTTAATTTAACTGAATTTTTAAGGACCTCTAAATCAACTGCAGAAAAAATCTCAAAATGATTGGTTTTGAACTTGAAAATAAAAAAGGGAAAAAATCATTATTCTTTGTCATACTGACGAGATTTTTAATAACGTTAACAATTATAATCCATACATTTTCTGACTATTTCGATGCTTTATGGTAAAGTTTTCGCAACATACCACAAGATGGCACTGCTGCACCTTCGCAGCTTGATGGCCTAACAGTAACATTTAGCTGAGCTAATTTATGAGTCGTAATAATGCATGTTCCTACAGCGTGATTGCCTTACACTGTTATTAACCAGTCTAAAATAAAGATATATGTATAAAATACGAAATGCGGGCAATTTCTACCTAATTGATGGACTTTTACATTGAGTTTTGGTTTAAAGTTAAAAACCGGATGTTAAATCATAAGCCTTCAAAATAAAACAAAGCGCAGTGGAGGCGTAACCGATTAAATGCTTTTTTACAGAGCACTCGTAATTAACAAACGCTTTATTAATATTTTACAATTTTAACACGGACCGGTAAAGCTGATTGTCATATTTGTTTTTCTACATGTCGATGTATTTTTTTTACACCGGAAATGTTGTGTGTTTGAGTTACGGCGAGTTTGTCAGTTCATTTTCGTCCGTGTGCGGTTGTCTCTCCCTGTTTAAAAAGCGCACACAGTGACATTCCCCCGCAGTTAGACTCTTGAAGACCCTACCGTGGATAAAGAATGGACTGTTCAGAGGAGGTTCAATCTGTGGCCGAGGAGCCGAGCACTGAGCTGGAGCTGAAAAAGGGAATGTCCATTTTCATAGATGTGAGTATAAACTGTTTCATCCGTACTTCAATTCATCTACATCCCCCAGGAATTCTCCTGGCATTTATGTAATTCTTTTCATACGAGTAAAATATTTTAATCTCATAAACATAGAGATTTGGGTTTCCACAAAGAATGGAGATTTATTCATTGTATCCCAGGTTTTTTGGGGTGGTTTCACAGATGTATTGTATTGCCAGGATGGGTTGAGTTTTTTTTATCTGATGGAATGAAGATTATTTCAACTTTTTTTCTCTTTGACACTTTTTAATAATACTAGTTAACTGTTTTCATTAATAATCTGTGATGACAACAGATGTAAGAAAACAAGTCAAAATTAAAAATGGAGAACATCAGTGATGTTCCAAGATTTATAGGAATTTAAAGAAAAGTAATTTTCATATTTGCTCTATATTTCATTTGCTCTTTTCTGTAAATAGTTTATGGCTCACAGACCCACTGGTTATTTAACATTACTGTAATTCAACTTTCTTATTATTTCAAATTTCTTAATATGATTAAAATTTTTGAAATATCCATTGCATTTTATTTTTTACATTTTACATATCATTTTTTGCATATCATTTTTATGCAAAACATTTTTTAAATTATTTACTACTTAATCATCAGCTTAAAAACCGTCTACATTAAAAAACAGTCTACATTTCTTTGCTTTATGTCATTTGCCCTTAGGTTAATTTTGTCAACATTTTTTATGTCAACTTAATGTCATATCAGTGTCAGGTGAACATCCTTAACAAAGAGTCCTGTAGAATAAATCTGCGCTAATAGATGTGTTTCTTTTTCTGAGCTGGTGCTGCAGCAGAGTTTAATGAGGTTCTTCAGGTGTTTCTCTCTGCGGAGCGTCCTCTCCTCTGCGGCTGTGCTCAGATGTCTGTCAGTGTATCTGTCTTCTAATTGCATTACCCACATGCCTGCACTCTTTCATTGCATTTGCTTTCACCTCCAAACCTCTGCTTCCAGTCGCACGAGTGGAAGCAAACGTGGGAGGAGGGATTTGTGATGAAAGTTGAGCGTACTACCCGACACCTGAGGTGTTTCTCTGAGCTCCATCGACTGTACTTTACAGTAACCGCATGAGGGCTGAAACCACAGTCCTCAGAGGCGAGATCCTGTTATTTCCCAATATTGGCTGTTTTTTCCTTTGCATACACAGAGAAACACTCACACACAGATCCACATTTTAGTACATGTTTGATAGAATAAGGCAGATCTTTGGATTTGTTTCAGAAAGCCTGGGAGGACGTACTGGATCTGAGTCGCACACATACAGCCGAACAGAAAGAATACACAATACAAGAGCTTGATTTAAGGACGGTTATTTCCACTGTTTTCCAATCACACTGATTCACAGATGGACGTCTTTCGATTTGTTGCAGAATTGGCTGATAAGTAGCTAAGAAGAAACTCTTAATGTGTTCATTTTTAGCACAGATTCCTTGGTTTGATTGCCAGTGGAACCACATGATTGGTTACTTTAAGTTGCTTTGGGTCAGCAGTTAAAGCACTGAGGTCGGAAAGATTCCAGGTTCAATTCCACCAACTGTCCGGTTATCGCTGAGGCCCACTGAGCATGGCACTGTCGCTCCTCACTACTTGAATGTTTGTTCTTCAGCAGATTTTCTAGAAGGTTTCTCTCAAAGGGAAGGCCAAACCCGGAGCAGTGGTTGGCCTAGGGGTTGAGGAACCAGACTGGTTCGATTCCAAAAACTGCCACTGAGGTCCACTGAGCATGGCACCGTCCCCTCTCACTGCTCCCCGGGCGCTCACAGCTGCCCACTGTTCACTTTGGTGATGGGTTAAATGCAGTGTTTACATTTTATTGAGTTCAGTGGTGTGACTCACAATGACAAGGAGTTTTCTTTCCTTCCTATGAATGCATTAATGTAAATGATTGTTGCCTTTGTCCATATATGTAGTTTTATATAAGTTAATCCAAACTCGCAAAAATTCCATGCAAAAGCCTTATTATACCAAAGAAAAGCCCTGAAATTACTTATTTATATCTAACAACTCCATCATAAACATTGTGTAACATACTCAGACTTTTCAGGTGGTTTAAATGTGTGAAAAAACCTACAAAGCTGAATATTTCTCCGTTGAGACATGAGAAGAAGTTCTGAGTGAGTTGTGAGTTTGGTGGTTTGAACCTCTCACCGCTGACGTGGTCACTCTGCCTTTCATCTCCTCTGATGTGCGGCGTAGGGCTATAAATAATTTAATCACATGCTGCTTTTTGAGGGTGTGGGATCGATGAGCTCCACTGAGCCACCGAATTATTTGAGCTTTGATGATGTCCAACCTTTGTCCTCACTCTTGCTTTTGTCTTTCTGTTTCCTTCCAGATCTTACGGAGAGCTGACAAAAATGGTGAGTGCATCTTGCCCCCCCACCACAGGTACCCTACAAGTCACGGGCACCTCTCTGTCGCTCGTCTCTGAGAAATAAGATGTACTTTCTCAATGAAATTCTGATCATGACTCGCTGCTGATACTCTTGTCAGTTGCCATGGAAACAGGCCACTGACCATGCCCAGTGGGGCTCAGTTTTGTGAGCCTTAACAAAATAGACAACGTTGATGTTTGCTCGTCGTTAGTGAGATTCTAGCGCTCAGTTCTGTGGCAGTTCCCACGACCACTTGTTGCCGGAGGTTTTGTTTTCACCTGCTGCTGTTCTTCCATTACAGTGAAACAGAATCAAGTACCAGACCGTAGGGATCTTTATTTAATGTATTTTAGTTTGATCTTTTTTTCTGCAGTCAATATGAAGGAACAGGGATTTTCATGACTCATCCGTGTTGGAATTTAATTAGTTGAGTCATATTGATGTAGTAAAAGCTGACGGTTCTTACGTTCACAAAAGAACCAACATTTGCAGTAAAAGAACAGGAGTAATACGTCTGACAAATGTCCCGGAATTCTCAGATTTCTGTAATTACCTGAGACTCATTTTCACCTTCAATTCGATTATACGGATATTTATTATAAATGACTAAAAATAGCCATTTGGAATTCATTATTAACATGACCGACACACTTCATTATTAATTGAATGCCTCGTTCTATCAGAGTTCGTGGATCTCATTAAACATTAGTTCCACAGAAATTGTTTTTAGTGAGTGCAGACACAGACAGGAAGATCCTAGAGATGGAGCTACCAGGTAGGAGACACAGAGGATATTGATGGATGCAGTGAGGGAGGACATGGAGGTAGTTGGAGTTAGAGTAGAAGATATAGAGGACAGAGGGAGTTGGAATATGTTGACTCGCTGTGGTAACCCCTGAAAAAGGAACAAGCATAACGGAGAAGAAGAAAACAGCAACATCTCACTCTGAGTGACTTTGTGTTTGATCTACAGTTGTGTGTGATCACATCACTTGTTTATCTGTCAAACTCAGGCCTGGGGCCCAAATCTGGTCCACAGTGTAATTATACTTGGCCCCATTATCATATTAACAGTACAGTTAGCCTACCAGAATATGGACCAAAATATACTGCCAGCATTTGTGCTTTTTGTAATATTTACACAATATTGTAGTGGATCCACTGTTTTTTTTTGTTGGAAAAATAAAAATGTATATTGAAAAGGAAAATGGAAGGTCTACAGATAAAGAGACAGAATAAGAAATAAATACAAAGACAATGACGTGTCTTTTATTTCATATTTAGATTGCCATGTGTTTATAATAAGCTCTGGTTACAATGTTAATGAAAAATAAAGGTTTCTTGTATGAAAAAATGTTCATTACATTAGAGAAGAGAAAACATGCAAACAACTTATCAATAAATATTAGGTTGGCCCCAGACTTGGTCGCAGTTTTTAATTTTGTCCCTATGTAAATTTAAGTTTGACAGCCCTGAGTTAACCGAAGAGGAAAGGATAAAGTGTCCTTCTTCTCAGAGGATATTTCCGTGCGACTCGACCGTCCTGACATACTGGTTGACATGATGTGTTTGTGCTCTGTCTCCAGACGATGGAAAACTCTCCTTTGATGAATTTAAAGCCTACTTCTCTGATGGAGTCCTGACAGCTGAGGAACTGAAGGAGCTGTTCCACACAATCGATACCCATAACACGGAGTGAGTCAATGAAAGGTCTTATCTTTATTCCACCACAGTTGAGCAGAGCCAGGTGTGGTGTTTGAGATACTCCCTTCAAGTACTGACCCTTAGTACTTCCCTGCAACAACCCTGTAAAAGATTTTGTGTCATTTAATGGTGAAATATAAGTTTCAATAGTATAATTCACAGCACCTAGTATTGCTTATATCTAAGCCTGGATTTACTGTATTTCCCCAGACTATAAGCTGCTACTTTTTTCTTTCGGTCAGAACCCTGCAGGTTTTATGTGGATTTTTACTGCGAGCTTTATATCGCCATTACGTTATTTTTCCTGGTCACAGTGGACCAATGAAACTGTTCAAG
This sequence comes from Paraplagusia blochii, assembly GCA_016785265.1. Taxonomy (NCBI): domain Eukaryota; kingdom Metazoa; phylum Chordata; class Actinopteri; order Pleuronectiformes; family Cynoglossidae; genus Paraplagusia; species Paraplagusia blochii. Next base: position 19,016 of record JAFBJS010004266.1, read on the forward strand.
TTACCGGTAAATCAAATTCACCTGCACTTAATTCTTCAGATCAGTTATTTATATATCTGCTGCACGTAAGCTTGGCATCAACGAATCAATGAAGAACTTCAACTTGAAGAACTAACTCAATGCAAAAAGACGAGGAAAGCTTATATAGGTGATAAAAGCATATGGCCTGAACTTGAAAATGTTCTTGAAGACTGGATGAACTCACAGAGAGCAGACGGCTGAGGCATCCCTACCGAGTAGATCAGAATGAAAGCCAAAACAATCGCCACTGAAAAGAAGATTGAAGATTTTAAAGGTGGACCATAGTGGTGTCTCAGATTTATGAGGTGAAAAGTCTTGTCTGTCAGGGCAAGGACCACGCCGACACTGAAGATGACGACTTCAGTGGTTTGAGTGCGCAGGAGGAAGGTGGACATGATGATCACCAACTTTTTAATCAGCCACGTTACCGCTCTGTTAACGCCATGCTACAAGCACTGTTTGAAAAAAAAAAACAGTTATTTAATGAAAAGTTTTGCTCTTGTCTGGTGCTTTTTGTCAGGTGCAGCTTATGTATGTATAAAATTAAAAAAATAGCCTTTGTTTTAAAGGGTGCGGCTATTATCCCAGTGCACTACAGTCCGGAAAATACGGTACTTCTGTTCCACTCCTCGGCTCCTTCACTTCTCCTCTGTTCAAACTCAGAACCCTCAGACGTCCATTAGAAACTGTTCCCAAAATCTCTGCACTTGTTTCTGTTGAAGAATTCATCGAGGCTAATGCCCCTGGAGGCGGACAACTCAGGAACATTTTTCGTGACATATTTCTCTTGCTCCCATTCATCTTCACAAACTAACTCATCAAATCCCAGTCTGTCCAGGAGCAATTTAGCTCAGATGAAATATCACTGCGCCACTTCCATCAGCTCAGAAGCATCTGTGTTTGATCAGTGGTTTTATGTATGTATCTCTCTCTTTCTCGTCTCTCTCGCAGTAACGTGGACACAGATGAACTCTGTGGTAAGTTGTGCCTTCACCTGAAAACCAGAGCTTTTACTGGATTTACGAGAATAGCGTAGTCTCAAATGATATCTGACATTCCCCTGCCTAAGCACTGATCCATTTTAAATGCTGGCTGACCAAACTGCCACAGGCGGTGGCACTAAAGTGTCAAACTGACGCTGCCTCACACAACATCAAAAGCCCTTGTGTTATTTCTGTCTTTCTGCGGTGAAGAGTATTTCTCCCAGCACCTCGGTGAATATGAGAACGTGCTGGCTGCCTTAGAAGATCTGAACAAATCCATCCTGGCAGCCATGGACAAGACCAAGAAGGTAAGATTTCAATACACAAGATTATCATTTATGCCTATTTTATCAGTTAATTGCCAGTGTCCTCGTCACCCAGTCATCAGTCCCACTCTAGCTTCTCTCTGGGTGACAGCTAAGGTTTGTTGGACCTCCAGTGTATTTGATTGTCGCTCTACAGAGTTGGCAAATCGCATTGCTTTTATCTATCTTTCCATCCTCCTTGAAAAAAACAAATGATGTCCAAACCTTCGATTTTAAATGAGAAACGCTGTAAGTTTTGTCTGTGTTGTCTGTCATGTTGCTAAGAACAGAGTAATACTCACTACCTGAACTCCAATCAAATCAGCCCACGTCACAGTTCACACACGAGAGACACAACCTGCATAGACATGTGTGAATAGATGTATATGTGTGTGTCTATTCACTGCTCTAGTGGGAAGAAGCCTGTGTCGCGCCTGTGTCTAACATCAGTTTGTGGGTGGGGCCATGGAGCAGGAAACCGATCCTCAGACAAAAATCCGAACCATTAATAAAACCAAGTAAAACCAGTAAAACTAACAGTTTTACTGCGTTGTTGATAGGTCGGGGGTTTTTGGACTGGTACATTTGGATCTTCACACCCCTAATTATTTTGTTTATTTGTTTACAATTTAGATGTGTCAGTATATTTACATGTTGGCCACTAGAACAACCCCTTAATAACTATTGCCAATATTACCGATATTGTCGAAACACTTAATTTTTGATACCTTCATCTTAGGTAATAGAATAGAAAAGTACCATATTTATAATTAATATTTAGTGTGAAACACTCCTATGTATCTTTGTACAGCATTTAAAGAAAGCAGATAACAGATAGATTTCAAGTGTTGGACGAATAACTTGGCAAAAACAATTGTAACATTATAAACTGGACTCTTTCAGCCCTCACAACAATACACAAATATAACACAGATAGAAACACCTTCAGTTGAAAAAATCAACAGCCCTCTACAAAGTACAAATACGCATTTCAGAGACAGCACCTAACAGAGGTTTGTTGGCAAATGTCTGAGAAATACTAGACAAAGCATGGTTGGAGATACAGTACTACACACATTTAGTGAATCCAGCGTCTTGAATGGAAGAGAACGGCCGGTCATTTAGCACGATGAACGCTTTTGCTGTTGGCAGTTCTTTATTGTATAGTTGTTTTGCTTTACTTTGCTGCATAAAAATGCATGTGATAAAGTGTTAAAATCTTGCCCCACGTATCACATGACAATCTCACCGCAGTCTTTACGAATTGCAGTTTGTTGTTCTTGTGCCTTCTTTTCATCTTGTACATGATTTTCTGTCAGTGAAAAAAATAATGTGCAATAATTTACTGTGTAGTACTCTGTCTGTGAAATACTACACAGATTTACACCTTAGTTTATTACATACGGCGCAACACGCTTGTCGAGCATCCGGTGACATGACACATTGTGCGCGTAATGATGATGACATTGGGACATGTTTGATTAACTCACACTGTGGCCTCAGCTTTACGATTCACTTCTCTCCCAGCATGCCTCTGTGCTGCCCAGCTGGTTTCCTCAGATCACCCATTAGTCACATTTTTCATCACAGAGTGAGCAAAGATGACCCAGGGCTCCTCCCTCCTGCCGGTCAACAACCACAGACAAAACATGTTACATCACTTAATCCTCATCTGTGCTGTAGACACAGTAATAAAGCAGGTCCTGGACGGTGGGTGGGTGTTGAACTCAACTTTGAAGATCAACCAATCAAAATACATATTTCACCAAATTTTACACAATGTTTACTAGATAGTTACACCTCTGTATGCAATAGGTGGGGAAGGTGCCATGCTCAGTGGTAACTTGGCAGCTCGTGGATTTGTACCTGAAACCATCCTGACAGAATTCTGCTTGCTTTGCCACCAGGCCACCAGTTTAAGTGTGACAGTAAGGAAAAACTATTTTGCAGGTATAACCTAATGTAAAACACAGAAATACATAATTTCTGTATTGTGTGTGTATGTTTAGATATAAATCAATATTTTATTTCTATTCAAAAAGCAGCTGCGAACTGAGCAACCATAATTTTGTAACGGTTGAACCACAATGGGTAAATTGTAAATTGTAAATTTGTGCAAAGATTTGATAAGTAAACGTACGACTCTCCAGTTGGCATACCTGTGTAGGAAGTCATGTGCTCCTATTTGGCCACACAGCCACATCCTCCCACACTGATTACACTTATAAACACTGGCTGGGGAACAAATATGTTGTAGAAAGCTAATTTACACACTAAAAATAGTTTTCCCCTGCTCCATATGAAGAGTGTTTCTTCAGACAGATTCCAACCAGGCCGGAGTTGCACCAGAGCGACAGTAAAGAGAGCTCACACAGCAGAAGATGGAGAAATATCTTTAGAGAGCTTCTTTATGTGCAGCAAATAAGGTAAAAAGAAAACCCTGACCTCTGTCTGAAGTTCAAAGAAGGAAGAGAAAAAAAAATAGATTTTTTTTTCCATCTGCAGATGCTGCTTCAGCTACAGAATAAAGCTGAGTTATATATTTATGTTTGAGTGGGTGGTCTCTGGCTGAGGATGTATGTGAGGGAGCTGGCTTTGTGTATGATGTTTTTTTTATGTTATTGTTGCATGTGTGTATTTTGTTGTGCAGAACAGTAGGTATTACAGAATACTCTAGTTTTAACTCCCACAGTAAAGTCCCTGGTGGTCTGGTGGGTTTCACAACGACAAACAGAGAATGAAGGCTCGATGTCAGGGATCTGACATCTGATATTATGTGGCCCATATTAGCACATCATGCAATATTCGTAAGAATCCGTATGTTTTTCTTTAATAATAAAAACATAGTAACACAATATTTCTGTTTCATCAAATGATGTGTGTTCTAACAATTTGGGGGAAATCAGCGGTTTATTGACGTTGAAGTCACTAGAGGGCAGCATCCCAGCTTATTCACCTAATCTCATGCTCATAAAGTGGTTTGTGCAAATACAGTCATGGAAAAAAATATTAGACCACTCTTTCTTTAATTTCTTGTCCATTTAAAAGTCTGCTTCCACTTAATCTACATTAATCTGGACAAATATAATAACAACAAAAAAGGCTCATGATTAAGTTTAATTTCAGAGCTGATTTCTGGCCATTTTGCATGGTTTTATTGACAGTGACTTGAAATCACGTGAAATCACTTCCGTTCCTACATCACTAGTAATAACATTGTACTGACAAATACAGTGCTTTTAGTCATTGCATGGTTTTGTGTTCATTGTTTCACCTGAGGGAAACCTTTAGTGGAACAAGGCATTAAGATGAACAAGGAATTGAAGAAAACAGCAGAGTGGTCTAATCATTTTTTCCATTCCTCTAGTGGTTGCTCTAGTGCTCTAGTGGTTAAGAAACCCAGACTGGGGTCCAGAGGGTTTCAGGTTCAAATCAACCAACTTCCAGGTTACCACTGAGGTGTAGTGAGCATGGCACCATCCCTACTCACTGCTCCCAGGTACTCACAGCTGCCCACAGTTCACTTTGGTGATGCAGAAATCACATTTTGTTGTGTGCAGTGATGTGGACCACAATGTTACAATAACAAGGAGTTTTCTATATAAACTAATATTTCCCAACCTATACAAGTATTGAACATGATCAGCATATTAGACATCAGCAAAAACTCAATATGACACATTCCTACTTATAGTAATGAGCTGCAATAGGAAAGTTAGCAGTAATGAAATATATTCCCAGGCAGGTGTAACAGAAGCTGTCTAAAGTATTGGTAGGTTACTATGGCATCTGGTTACTGTAGCATCATAAAGTCGGTTTTTGTAACACTGTTCTAGAATAGTTGGAGAAAATTCTCAGTTGAACCTGGCTCACATGGACACATTTGTTATTTTATCTTAGCAGCGGTGTGTGTTGCTGAGTGTGTTCAGAGCCTCAGTGTGAGGTCAGCCACTGCTAATATTTAAAAAATTACAAGTCACAGCCTCTAACAAAGCACACGTTTGACCTTTTGTCAAAAGAAAACAGTAAAAGTCGCAGGTGATAAAAAAAAACACACACACACACACACAGCGGTGCAGATCACAGGAGGTAATCTATGTTCAGACCAAAGACAGGAGACGACCTTTACCACTTTTGTTGTGCGTGACTCACTCTCACTCAATGAATATGTATACAATGCAAGTGTGTGTGTGTTGTTATTCAAGGTTGTTTCCTGTCACATTTTGGAATGAGCATTCTCGGGTCTTATGATGTGAGGAGGACCCTGGGGAAAACGTGATGCTAACATCCTCTCAGTATTCTGCGGGAGCTAAGACTCTGTCACCAGGTTTGAATTTGGGGGAAAAAAGGAGGGGAAAGATTGTTTTGACTTTTGACTCATCAGTGACTCTGAATGGTGAGGTCACAAGGAGCAGAAGTGGTGAAGGTGCAGGAGTTTAGATACTGAGGATCAACTGTGGAAGAGAGGAGAAGAATAAAGTATAGACAGGATGGAACAACTGGATAAAGGTCTCATGAGTGAATCTGTGATAGAAGAGACTCAGCTATATTATTATTATTATTATTATTATTATTATTATTATTGTTGTTGCAATAGAAGAGTCTCAACTAAGGTGAAGGGAAAGGTTTACAGGACAGTTGTGAGACCAACCATGATGGACGGATTAGAGACTGTAGAAATAGGTAGACAACAGGAGACAGAGCCGGAGGTGAAGGTGGAGTTAAAGATGCTGAGAATCTCTTTAGGGAGGGACAAGGATGGACAGGATCAGGAATAAGGTGATTAGAGGGACAACACTGACAGGAAGGTTTGGAGAAAAAGCTAGAGAAGGCACAGTGGATACATTGGTAGAAGAATGATCCTATAGATGGACCTACCAGGTAGGAGACAAAGAGGAGATTGATTGATGCAGTGAGGGAGGACATGGAGGTAGTTAGGGTTAGAGTTGAGAATACAGAGGACAGGATGAGATGGGAATTGTTAATTTGCTGCGGGAACCCCCTAAAAAAAAGGGACAAGCTGAAAGGAACAGAAGTTGACACCGTTAGGGTTGCTGGATTTGTGTTGTGGACCATTTATGTCAGTTTGTTACATTCTCCTAATTTCTTTGGTTTTCTGAGACTCTAACTGGATCATTTACCATTAGTTTGTCTCTTTGTGAGTCCGTGATATCTGGTGATCTGCTATTTCTTCTCTCCTATACAAACAGTTTTTTTTTAGGTCAGTTAGTCATTTACGTTGGTCCAACACAGACTTGGATCTTATCAAACACAGCCCATCTGTTACAGCGCAAACATATGTGGAGCATATTTTTAGACCAGGTTGGTCCCCCATGACTTCCTCAGAATATCAGAAGAACAGCAATACAACGTGAACTACTTCTTACCAGTCATAACTTTGAACGTTTGTCTTTGCAGATGTAAAAGAGTTTCTTGGTAAACAGGGGTTTAGCTCATAGGCTTTTCCCCCTCCTCTCCTCTGCAGCAGTTTTATGAAATCTCTTCTTAATTAATGCAGGCATCTTTAATTAGCAGGAGACGTCTGGACATTGACTGACCCCTAGCCGACTTGGGAAACTGGTCACAGCTTCTCTTGTATTCTATCCTTATTTTGCCTTCTCTAATATCTTCTAATCTTCCTTCTCCCTCATGCTCATGTTGACTGACAGGATTACCAGGAGTCCACCCACCTGGAGCAATTTGTAACCCGCTTCCTGCTCAAGGAGACGACCAATCAGCTTCACTCCCTTCAGAGCTCGCTGGAGTGTGCAATGGAAACCACAGCTGAACAGACTCGGCAGGAGAAGTAAGAGCAGAGACCTTTCTGGACCCTTCAAAACACACACACACACACACACACACACACACACACACACACACACACACACACACACACACACACACAAAAGTGGTCTTTAAAAAACACACTGAAGATGAAATGTGCTGTAAACTGGCATCTATAATTACAGTTCTCAAATCCATCACATTTAATAATGTTGGCCAGAGCTTAGGCTTTAATTTACATCTCATGCTGGAGAATTAAATGCTGCTTTGTCCAAGGTGCCATTTAACAACACTTTCCCCAGACACAAATGTTCCACTGTAATCCAGCAGATACCACTGAGCAGATTCCATTCTGATGTGGAGATACCACAAAGAAAAATGCATTTTTTTTTTCAAGGCGAGGTAGAAGTACAAAGTGTACTGTACAAACCTGGACCTAAAGCCTGACAGAAGGAACAACAACAAGAACAACGTGAACAGATTTTGTGGTATTTAACTACAGTCTATTCCAACATGTCCTGTAATATTTGAGTCTGTTCTCTCCACCAAGTCCTCCTGGAACCCCTGTGTCTTCTCACCTCTTCTAAAAGTCTCCTCCCTCTTATTCTCTTCTCATGTTCTTCTACTGTTTGTGTCCCTGACTCCCAGAGCAGCTCCATCTCCTCCAGCATCCATATTTGACCTCCCACTCTCAAGAAAGTCCCCCGTGCGCCTGAATGCAATCACTCTATTCTGCCACACATCTCCATCTTGTGCTGCTTCTCCTGTGGATTTAAATTGGTTTCCCTGGTAAAGTTGCACTGAATGTGTGAAGTACCTGCAGCAGCAAATGTTGCTCTTTTTACTTCTCTGTTGTAAACAAATGTAGGCCATTAACAGCTTATGATGTGAGCTGTAAACGAACAAAATAAAAGATATGTTTTACTTGCAGCTCCTAATTCGCACTTTGTTGTTTGACAATAAAAACCTCCAAGATGGTTAAAAGTAAGAATTGCAATGTAAGTAATACAAGTCATCAACACTGCTGTAATTTTACCCTGTATTTAATGCCTGGAAGCTTAAACTGTGTATATTATCCAATCAGCCTGGTGGCGCTGACCTTGGTGCTGAATCTACCAACTTCTCTTCCTCTTACTTTCTTCTCAACGAACCGCAGTTAAAAACATGTTTGTCTGTTACAGGGACTTAATTACACCCTGTCAGTTTACAGTGTTTACACCTGTCTTAGACGCTGCAAATGACTGCATGAGTCATAAAGTGTGGTGACAACCATTAATTTGTCATTAAGATCTGAACATTTTCTGCAGCACAGGCCAAAGACCAGGTGTTGGATATAAACACTGCAAGAAAAGAAAAGTTCTGATATTAAGGCTCATTTTTGAAGCAAAATAACAACAATCATGATAATCTTTTGAAAGTTATTCACATACAAAAATTGTGTAGTTTGCCTAAAAAGTGTATGTCATACAAGTTGTAAAGCTTGAGGAGTAATACAGTTTTCTGGGAACAAAACTTTGCCCCATTAAACAGGAATAACATCAAGTGCTAACAGCACAAATAATTCAACACGCAGTATATGTGGAATTTCACCTGCATACGCTTTCAAATTCATGCAGTGACACTGACGTTTCATGAACCTTTGAAAGTGAACAAGTTGACAGCAGGGAAGTGAAATCTCAGGTGACATCCCCCTGTGGCTGCACGTAGCAGACAACATGCTGTGCATAGGGAGGGCCAGGATAATTTTAGAAACGCTCAATTTGTTCTCAACAAACATTATTCAGTCACAGGGCTGCAGGCTTCTAGCCCCTGTTCGAGGCAAAGTTCAGCTCCAACATGTGCCAGTCGCCTCAGACAACTGCTAACAACCGCCGTCAGTGATAGCAACATCCGAGGTCCTGATGTTCAGAGCCCTCATCAAACAGACGGGAGCATCAGTCACAGAATCATTCATTTCCGAGAGCCAGCAGACACCAAAGAAAAACCTCCACGAACATTTTCTTCAATCATTATTAGTAGGCCACATCTGTTGTGCAACCGCACGCTACACAAACTTCAGCAAACGAGGTCAATCACTGCGCTTCACTTCCCCCTCACAGTCACATTTTTTTCAGTTATTATTGACAGCCATTATGGGACACATCTGTGGTGTGATTGTTTCACCTCAATGTGCAAGCTCCAGAATATTGAGGTTATTTTGACGCGACTCTCACGAGCAGAGAAAAGAGTAAACTTGGAACAGCACTGCTGTGTAAGGATTGTAACAGTTCTGTTTGGACCACAGACAGGGTCCAGTGAAGCCTGAAGTCCTGTCCATTCAATGGTCCGGTCGTCGCTCCAACCGACGCCTCCAGAGGAACAACAGCCTGTCTCCCAATAATCCGCTGCTAAGTCTGGTCAACTCAGGTGAGCTAATGATTTAATAATACGCTTGAATGTTCAATTCAGTCGCTCTGCTCCCCATCTCTGGAACTCTCCCCCCACTATTAGAAACATAGACACATTCTCACAATTTAGAAGGTCTCTGAAAACCCATCTATTTAATACTGCATTTTCAATGAAACAATCTACATTCCTTAATTATCTATATTCACCCTCTGTTGTTGTTTTTCTCTTGTGGCCGATTGTTTATATTCCACTGTTTTCTAAAATTGCACTGTACGGTGTCCTTGGATGACAGAAAGGCACCTAAAATGTGTTATTATTATTATTAATTTGATTTTACCTACGTCCACTATGAGCGCCTCATAGTGTTTGGTCCTGTTTTTTTATTTTTGTTATTGAATAATAATAAATTGTTAAACTGGAAATTTTCGTTGGATGGTTTCAGGGAGCTGGGTTATCTTCGACGTTTAACAGCAACAACTTGTGATTTCTGTGCCATTAAACTAAATCAATTCTCAGCAGAGTTGTAACTTTGCCCTGGAGGTGCAGTGGTTAACATTGTTTGTTTACCGTTAGACCTGCTGTGACAATGGATTTCTCTGATGACGCTGTACTCCAGATTTTACTTAAGGCTCTGCATCATCCTCAGCTCCCCAGCAATTTAGGAAAGATGAAGTGGTCAGAAAGAAATAAACGAAATTCATCATTTTTAGTGCAGTGATAAAGAAAAAAGGTGGGCGGTGGAAGAGAAACGTGGGAGCAGTTAAGGTCAAAATGGGTATTAAGTATAAAATAAAGTCTAAAGGCTGGAGAGTTAAAAAGCCCTGATCTACTTTGTTTTTTCTCAACTCTTTTTTCTTTGTCTCCCCTGTTTTTTGCATCTGCTATTCATATTTTTTTTCCTTATCAGTTGTACTATCCCTTCGTTCCTCTAAAAGCCTGGTCAAAAAATTAAAAAAAAAAACAAGCCACAACAAATGCAGAAATATTTGCACCTGCTTCTCCAGTATCACACTGTCCTCAAAGAAGAAGCTGTGGTTACTAGGCAATGCAGGAAACAACAGCTGAGGTGGAAAAAAATTCCGCCACATTCCTCAAAGTTCAGCACTGATGGACAGCCATGTTTTTTGTGACCTGCTCTCAATACTTAGAGAGCACTTCACTTGGAGAATAGAATTTTTTACAGTTTCTTTGATTTTCCCACTGTGTCGTCTACAGTTTCCCACTGTGTGTTTTCCTCCAGGTCTTTATGAGGAAGAAGGTCAATGGACGGTCCAGGTCAACAGACTACAGAAGCTCATTGACCGTTTAGAACAAAAGGTGAGTTTAGCGTTTACTGCAAAGCGACGATATCAAGACCATGAATCCTACTGTTACAGTTACAGTTCTTTCACTAGATTTCATACATGTTCAGGCTTTGAAAAAAATAGAAAAAGCCTTGAAAAGTCTCAAGTTGATCTCTGGTGAATGACTGTTTCTGTTTTTTTCAGGATCTTTTTAGAATTTGACCCATTTTCTAAGATTATTGTCCGGTGCTAAACCTCAAATGTTATTTTTAAACATGTTTTTTTTATCTCATCTTAGGAGATTCGTCTGGAGCCTGCAGAGGAGGAAGTGCTGGAAAGCAAATCGGTGCGTCTGAAAGCTCTTTAACTGTCTATCTGCAACGAATGAATACTTTTTTTTTTGCAGCGGTGGTACAAGGAGGCCGCAGCGACAATCAACTCTTACTGGTTGTCATAGCAACAGTCAAGGTTGAACTTGTTGAATTTACCCCTGTTCACTATCTTGATCTTCAATCCTTCTGCTAAAACACAATCTAGATGCCCATTCATTCATTCATCTTCATCTGCTTCTCCATTGGCCCCAACCAAATCACATTGCACCACACTGTGACCCTCTTGTGGGTGGTGAGCCCACAAGAAGCATCTTACACGTGTGTATTCTCTAATGTAGCTCAAGCACAGTTGAGAAAACACACATGCAGTTGGTTATGTTTCCGCTTATGAACACCTGCAGTTTCCCTTTAAATAGATATTTTCTTTCAAATAAAAAGCAAAATGTTCTAGCATCTTCTGACCACTGTCCTTGAGTCGTTGGTTTCCACAGTGTATAGGTGTTTCTACCTTAGTGTCCACGGGCTAGACAGAAACTGAAAACCGTTTTGTCACTTATTTAAAGGCTGAGAAGTCAGTCAGAGTCACTCACAGGAGGAGTCTGGTCACAAATGAAGAACATTCAGTGGAAAGTTACTGTGTTACCAGCATACCAGATAACGAAACCTTTTCATAGATTACCATACGGTACTCCATACTCAGTAGTTGTATGGAAATACCACAAGGGGAAAAAAATATTGGGTTAGGGTTGGTGTTTTGCAGACAAAAAAATTAGGTGCAGCTAAATCATGAATACAAGTTCATTTTGGAGCATAAATGCTATAGTTAATAGTTAACCTAAATTGGACCAACGACGCTGAAGATACACATGCCAGGTTTTATTAATGGTCACATTTTGATGCTTACTAAACCCTGTATTTTCACATAGGCCACAACACATGCTTAAGGGAAATCACATGTCACTTACACATCATAACTAATGTGATAAAGCAAAGTTCCTCAACCTTTTTTGTGCCGTTAAGTTGTGACAGATATATGCCCTTTAACAAAATGAAATTTGTGTTCTGAAATATTTTCCTACCTCTAAAATCTTCCTACCTAAATTAACTGTGCACACACACAACAAGGATTTCTCAAGTGCACACAGGCTATAATTTTCGGCTACCAGACCGGTATACAAGGTTAGAATCTTGTTTCAATGACTCTGTGTCATTTTGTTGTTTATTGTTGTTGTCTTCACTGAGAAAATATTTCCTGATCAAATATAGTTGCATTATTGATGATGGAATCCTAGCCATTCTATTGTTCAGTTCTTCTGTTGATATGGGTATGGATCAAGTGTAAGTAATGGCTATTACTTGGGCCCAATAGGAAACATTATTTCTCTGCGGCCCGGCACCAATTTACCCATGGACCGGTACCAATCCCCAGCGCAGTGGTTGGGTGTGATAAAGAGCATAGAATATAGGTTCTGATGTAGAACTAATTACAGTTCATTAAATATGATGCTCAGGTGTCAATGTCCTTAATTTATGCTGTCAAACGAGTCCTCGTAATCATAAGAAGGTGGGTAATAGAAGAAAAATGTCTAAAAACCATCACAAGGACATTTTTAAGTTACAACATGACCTCCATGTTTGTACGTGTGTGTTTGCCTTTGTTCTGAGGTGGTCTGTCAGTCCCAGGCTCACACATGAATTGTTAACACATACTCTAGGCCAAACTATTCACTTTCCATTCCCATCATGCTCTCTGCCTCAGTAAGCATCACCCTGTCAGCCACAGGACATTATAACAGTTGTTTTTTTTTTATTATTATTTTTACCTTCATAGATGATGTGATTATATCTCGCACAGTCAAATGTTAGACATAAACAATGTTTTTCATCCGTCACCAGCCATCTGATGACAGACTTGTGAATTGGAGCTGGAGAAAAAGAAGCACAGTCAAACTCTCACTGTAGAATTCTAATCTCACCCACAGTGTGTGCGTCTGTGTCTGTTTACAGCACATCCTAATAGTCCAGCGGCAGCTCACGGTGCTGGAGGAAGAGCTGGAAGAGTTTCGTTTGGCTCTCAGACAGTACATGGAGTGTGCCTGCGCCCAGACTGGAAGTCTACAGTGAGTATAAATCCCTCTAAAGCATTCTAGTTATTTCACCAGGTTTGCTGAGTTAGAGAGAAAAAGCTAAAACCAAGGCATTCCTACCAAAGCAGAGATGACAAGACATGTTATTTATGAAAGATGGTGGGAAGTGACGTCAGTGTCCAGTATGCCCTGGTATATCACAACATCAACATCATATTAAAAATATGCTGTACTGAAAAAAGAGGTGAGACTGCCTCTTTAAGATTTTATTGTATAATAAACTATTGGTTAGCCTATTGGTGTTGTAATGTCGAGTTTCAGTCAAAGCCACATCTACGATTTTTTTTTTCACTGCCTCCTCTTTATGAATTACACTATTAACAATGTCTGCAGGCTCCAGATTGGTTCATTTGTATCAAAATCTAACTTGGAGAACTCATGCTATCATTAGGCAAATTAAGTCTAACATTGAAAATAGAGTCTGAGCCTCCAGGGTGGCTCACGGCCTTTGGAGTTTTGGCTTCTCATGTAAGTACATTAATAGACCAGCTTTGAAAATGAGTTCACGCTCGGGGCAAAAATATCTCAATCAAACCCATTATTTCTCATGACAGGGGCTTTTTTGTTTTTTGTCTACAAAAACATATCTAGCAACAAGACATGATGCTCGTGTCAATTGGCATGGAATTATTTCAGATTACTCAGATTAGATAAGTAAGATAAACAAGCTGTTAGGGTTAGATCTCTATTTAAGATTAAGGGTCAGCATAGAACATGGACATACTTTACGAATCGCGGCCCACAATAGGTATTAAAATTGGACGGAGCATTCCGGTGAAATGTAAAAGTCACACAGTAAGGCTTTTGGCCTTATCAATTCCTATCAATAGGGAAACCATGGTCAATGCAGAAAATACACAGAAGAAAAGTCACAATACAAACCATTTAAAGAATTTTTAAAATTTTGGCTGGCCGGATTACAGAGTTCAACGGGCTGCATTTGGCCCCCCGGCCTTAGTTTGCCCTTGCCTGGCATAGAAAGAGATCAGAGTTAATGAGGTGTTTACATTGTTCACTATAAAATATCTTGAATTAAGGGAAACTTTTTTTTCAGCCATAACATGAGATTTGACCAGTCAACATTTGACTTTCAAATAAATTGCGAGAAAACAACAAGGATTTCTCAAGCGCACCCAGCCTATAATTTTCTCCTACCCGACCGGTATGCAAGGTTAGAATCTTGTCTCAATGACTCTGCATCATTTTGAGTTTATCCTTCACTAAGAAAATATTTCCTAATCGTAAATAGTTACATTTTTGATGATGGAATCCTAGCCATCATCAAAATATGGGTATGGAAGTAATAGTAATAGCCAGATGGGACCAAAAGGAAACATTATTTTTCTGCGACCCGGCACCTATTCACCTACAGACCGGTACCGATGCCCGGCCCAGTGGTCAGTCAACAGTGACCAGTCAACATTTGACTTTTACATAAATTGGGAGAGCACCTTTTTTGCGTCATGGTAAAAACTCCTTATGGAAGATAGTGTTCCATGGTCAAGTCTGGAGAAGAATTTCGATGGGGGCTTTAAGAGGGGACATGATGTAGAACACTAATTAGTAACTGCATGACATGTTCCCTGTCTTGTTTTGCATTTGGCAGCATTGCAGTTCAGCGGCTGGCCAATGAGTCACGCTTTATTCTCTATGAATTCTGGGAGCACAACAACGTGTGGAAGAAGTGAGTATTCTCCCTGCACCATAAGCACGGTGACTAATGCAGCGTGATCCCCCATTCACTCACTAATCTCTGAGTGGTTTCTGGGCTCAGTCTGAACTAATTGAGAGAAGTAGTCTGATGATGCGTTTAATGTCAATGAATCTCTAAAGGTGAGCTGAAACATTGGAATGACATAAAATGGTAAACTGAGACACAAGAAAGAAAAGGAACATGTGTAAAGAAAATGAAGATGATGGTGAAGATGAAATGATGAAGTGTAATAAAACTACATATTTGGGGCTCGACTTTCTGTCATGCCGTCAGTCCATCCCTTCATCCACAGCCATGTATGGGTCTATTGGAATTCGGATTTGTCATTACCACAGCTCCACCGCCAAACATCTAACATGCAGTCTTTTTCTTCTTACTCTATGTCCTACTAATGTAACTGGAATGTTAATTATATTGTAAGTCACATTTAAAAGCCTCTGCTATAATATGTATTTTATGTGTAATTTCATGTAATGTGTTGTACTTCACCGCAGGGAATATAATTATTTTCCCCTTAGTTCCAGTCTAATAACTGCCTAATTGAAGTCACTACCTGCATTTATCACCCTAATATATATGTTAAACTGCACTAAACTGCACTAAAACCTGGACCAACCTGGACCTGCAAATCAACACAAGTTTTCTCCTCATCACTTCTGTGTAGTCACCTGCAGACAAACTACAGTAAATCCTTCCAGAGGGGGAATGTGGACTTTCTGGAAACACCTGAGACCATAACCACCATGCTGGTTCCAGGTGAGAACATGTTTATGTCATCTTGAGTCTTTGGAACCAAAGGTAGTGATTGGTTGCATATTGTGCAAGCCTGTGCTTAGTACAAACAGAAAATATGGCTTTATTCCAAGCCATGGTGAAATTGTTTGTGCACCGGAGAAACTTAAAAAGAAATGACTTATTGTTGTGCATCTCCTTCACAGCCTCATGGTGGGTCCTTAACAACAACTGAAACATCACTGACCACCACTGACCTGCACAGAGGGCAGTCACCTGCGAACACAGCAGGGAGTCATCATGCTGTCCAAACGCACTCACTCATGCACTCAGACATACCAAGAACACAAACTAGAGAAGTCCAGTTGATTAGTGTTGGTTATAAGACCTCAGTGTTCCTTCATAGTTTGGTATTAGATGTGTTTGTTCACAATCTGACACAATGCTCAGACCCAGTGATAAGCAACGACCTGATCTCTGACATCACCACTGTGCTTAACATGACATCATCTGCAGCTCAGAGGAGATCGTGAGGAAATAGCGGATGGTGTGTGTGTGAGAGAGAGAGAGAGAGACAGGGAGAAAGCAAGATATGGAGATACAACGTGACATATTTGTATCAGTTGTAGCAGCTCATTAAATAAATAGTCCATATTTATGTGTTAAAGTTAATGGAAAAACTGTTGATCGTTAATAAAGAATATTTATTGCTGTGTATGTGTATGTATGTAATATTTATGATTAGTGTAGGTTGGTTAAAAAAAAGGAGAAAATTCATCATAACTTCAGATACTGTAAAAACGTAAACACATACAGTATCCCTTCTTGGTTAAACCTGCAATTGTTTCGCACATCCAGAGAGTAATAATTGTAAATGCTGCCATCTAGTGAACAGAGAGAAACATCTGCTTCTATGTATGATGATGATGATGATGATGATAGATAGATAGATAGATAGACCTGACAAAAACAACCTAAAACATATGAAGTTATATACTGGTCAATAGATACTGTAGATAGAGAGAGATAGACGTTAGGAGAATTATGGAAAATTAACGCGTTCTGCTGTGGAAATAGAATTCAAAATTATATTAAATATTTTGTTAATGATCTTACAAATAAATAACAGTTGTCATATCGGGAAAATAAGTAATATTAGCTACATTACAATAATGTAAGTCTGATTTAAGTGATATGTTTTAAAATGATAAAACATCGTTTTACTTTTACTAAGTTAAAAATTATAAAAATAATTTTAGTAATACAATTCTACTGACACGTCTCCATATATTAACTCAATGTTTTAGACTGTAAATATTCAGGAAAAACTCCCTTAAATAAACAGTAGAAATTTTAAATACATACATGATTAATAAAAAAAACCCTCAGGGAATACTAACAGAAAAAAATGGGAGCAGAATAATGTAAAAAGTGTTTTGTTTGTTGTCAAGAAAAAAACAGGGGAATTAGCAATTAGCATAAGACACAAACTACCACTCAGACGTCCCAACAGGAAGCTCCTGTCCGTGTTTTCACAACTTGACACAAATTTGCCACGAAATGTTTGCTTGAAATTACATTTACAATAACATTATCATGTCTTTTTTGCACCTCAAACTATAATTTAAAGATGTACGAGTAACTCACGTCAATGAGCCCTCTTGAAGCCGAACTCACTCTCTGTTAGGTGCCAATCGATTCTTTCCTCTTGGGTGGAATACAGCAGACTACAGGTAAAAGACACATCACTGCCTCCTGCTGGATCAATTTTGTAGTGCAATAAATAAAAAACCTGAACCTAAAATCTTGTGCAATAACAGAAATAATAAAGTTTAAAAAATAAATTAAAAAAAAGATATTTGATTTCTAATAAAGTGGTGGCCTAGTGGTTAAGGAAGCGCTTTGATGATGGGTTAAATGCAGAGGCCAAATTTCTTTGTGCGCTGTGGTGTGAATCACAACATCACAATGACAAAAAAAGGAATTTTTAATCTTAATATATAAAATAAAATAAAATAAAACCATTTTAAAGACAGAGACTAAATCATAAAAAACAGAAAATGTTTTCCATGTTTCCATGGAAAAATAAATCATAGCAATCTGTTATGCTCAGATTTTTTTATTTTATTGATAAATTATCATTTTTAAAAAGATCCACAAGCCACCTCATCCTTCCAACTCACACCGAGTCCTAAATCTGAGTTATATACAAAGTTGTTTTTTTAACATTTTTTTCTGCTTTACTATCATCATCATCATCGTCGTCATCATCATTATTATTATCATCATCACATTCAAAAAATGGTTAGAAGTTTGAGCTGTGCCCAAGGTAAACGTCAAGAGACAGGATGCTGAGTTATATGCACACCAATGCTAGCCAGCACAGAGTTTACTGGAGGTCAGAGGATAAAAGCAGGGGAAGGAGGAAGAGGACGAGGAAGAGGAGGGTTTTTAAGTCCTAATGCACATTTCAGAAAGAGAAAAGACGATTCGTCACCGTCGTCATCACCGCACACATCAGCTACCTCACAGAAACAGATAAATAACTCCACTGTGGGAACAAAATGAAAGAAAACATGCAGATGTCAGTCTCACATTTCTACCAACATGACCACAGTGACAGAGGGTTCCAGAAACTGCAGGATAACGTCTGTGGTGAGGTAAGAGCTGCATGGCACTGGCGGATAAACAAGCTCCTGTAGATCTGACGTCAATCTTGACAAACACTGGGCAGTAACATTGGCACAAATAGGTATCCATGGAGGATTTCTTCTTTAAAAAAAAGATCATTTCCAGAGTTAAAATCATGTAGTAATACTATGTCAGAGTTCACAGGCAAAGGCGTACAGTAAGTGGTTACGTTACAGTATGAATACGCAGCTTCCTGTGACTGGACTTTCTAGCAGCAAAACCAAAACGTACATTTGCATATAATCATAGTGCAATGGAAAAACTGTTGTCAGGAGTTCGTCCGTACCATCAGTTCTGAGAGGTTTCCTGCAAGAGACCAAAGACCAAATCCAACCAGTTGCCTAAACAATCATTCAGCATTCATCAAGACAAAATCACTTTTGTTGTAAACTATTCATTCTGTATTCCAGGGAATTAAAGCAAAGCCAGAGCACGAAGTGAGTGTTGGAGGAGCAGATGTACAGAAAGTTTGTTCTTTGAATTATAAAACATTCCAGACACGAGTGCAGCAGGATATTGACAAACACACTCACACACACACACACACACACACACACACACACACACACACACACACACACACACACACACACACACCACACACACCACACACACACACACATACACACTGCAGACTGTGCAGATATGCCCCACTCTTCTGAACAGGACTGGTTTGTAATCAGAACAAGATGAAAAAAAGAACAAAAACAACCAAAAGACAGGGGTGGTTCTTCCAATCAGGACCCGTTCGCGCTAGGCGAAGCTATTCTCGGGGTAGCTCACTTTGATCGCGCCCCAGTAGCATGCTCTAATCAGACAGATGAGGCCCAGCAGATAAGCAAAAGCCCAGGACACGTAGGTGGCGTTGTATCGACTGGCAAAGTCCCGAGTACCAACCTGTCAAAATAAGAATGAGAAATAACAACTAGAGACCAATAGGTTAATTTGAAAGGAAGTAAAATCAGGGGGGGACAGGAAATTCAATATTGTCCCAACACTTACTTTACAATGTGATATTGTTTCCCTGATTACTAAAATACATTGACAAAATGAGTTGCAATGCTGCCACCTAGTGGCTTTTACTTTTAAATTAATGGGTTTTTGCCCCAAATCTTTGTTCACGTGACTAATCATTTGGCCAAAACCACAGTAGTCATCGTGTTATCAGGTTGATAACACAAAAAATAATAACGATTAACGATTCAGAAATTACTGAATTATGATATTAGGTCGATGATATAGGTTGACAAATGTTATTGGACATCCCCAAAGAAAATATTATATAAATATAAAGCCTAAAACACTGTATGTTGTATGTCTAAAGACACACAGTGTAATTTATACTAAAAACTCTCTACATATAGTACATTTTCAGTTTATCTAATTCCAGTGTTGTGAAGGTGACTCACAGTTAAGCCCACTCCAATGAAAATGCAGATCATTCCTATAGTAATGTAAGCGCAGCATCGCCTCCTGGGAAGAGCACTACCAACAGAGGATCTGTGAGAAAAACATAAATAAAACATTGATAAGTATTTTCAAAATAAATGACCAGCAACACTCTTCACCTGCATTCCTCAGGAGCACCAAGTTACGAAGACGCAAGTCACAAGTTCAGTCACTGCATCATTGGTGTAAATTATTCAATGAAAATCACACTGTTTATGTTTTGAAATCCCACTTTTCCTCACAGTGCTGGAAACACATAAATGCATCACAGAGCAGTCACATGGTTGAGTCTTTATACAAACACATAGACTGGCATCTGTTTTTTTTCTGTTTCACTTTTACTTCTTCCCCTCTGCTCTCACATGCCTCTCATGTGATGGGAATCAGAGAATTCCTCAAAGACGGCTGGTGTTCAGCTGAAAGCGTGGTCACCTGACCATCTGATGATTTCCTCTAAAAAAAATATTCTTCTGTTTACTCTTTACATCAGTTCAACTTAACCATCCTAGCAATTAAAATATTAAATATGTTTATTTAAATATAATACTTTTTTGTACATTGTGAAATTACTGCATGTTGCCAACTTTCTATGACTAAAAGCAACAGGTTGCCTTTATAGTATCTTCACCACATAAATTTATATTTAATTTAAAAAAACTTGTTATAATATCTATGGCAATCAGTGGTGGGCCATGCATTTCAATCCCAGGCCTTCAGTGACGTCATAGTTTTGTGAAGTCAAATTAATACGCCAAAAAAGCAAACAAGATGACGTTGTCAGACTTCCGGGAAAGCTTATCCAATCCAAAACATATAAGTGTTGTCCTCTACGTAGGGCCAGCAGGAAGGCCCTGAAGTCGTAATCTCGTGAGAAGATTGGTCTCTTACATTGGGCAGAGCCTTCACTTTTGATTCTGAAGGCTCTGGCAGATTTCATGGAACCACTAGCTAGAAAAAATACCACAGGATAAAAAGGCTTTATCCAACTTTTTAAATGTAAAAACTAAAAACCTTTTATAATCATACAAAATAAATAGTAATACAATGTTATTTAAAAATATTTATGAATAAATGTGTTTTTCTGAGGATGTTTAGGCCAGCAGAGAAGGCTTTGCTGGCCATGACAGTCCACCACTGAAAAAATCTTCATTTAAATTTTGACTACATCTAAAATTAAAAATAAGTCACATCAAGACTTTTAACAACGTCATTCATCCATCTGCTTTTCTGTTGCCGGGTGGCAGGGAGCAGCTGGTACCACCCAAACCACACTCCACCACACTGCTATGCTCACAGCAGCTCAGTGGCAACCAGACAGCTGGTGGAATTGATCCTGAAACCTTGCGGTAATAAAGTGTGGACAGGACTTTTTCATAGACTCACATTTTTTTGCAGTGGGGACACTTGGCTAGTGTGTTGAACCGAAGCTCCATCCACTGCAAATGAAACAAGTTAAGATCCTGGTTAGAACACATGTACATATAGATACATGAATCTACACATAGATTCCTGCTCTCCATGAGATCATTGGATGCTTGAATAATATCAGGTTATTTTGAAATCACTCCTGTTGTTAGTGCTGTCTGTCAGGTTATAGACGTCGCATCAAAACAAAACAGGATTTGAACAAAATCATACAAAGCAAAGCTAAAAAGTCCAATCTACTGGAATCTGACTTTGACATCTGGCTGCAGTGAAGACAAGAAAAAACTCAAATGATCAATTCAAACAGTGGGCTTAAATCTGAAACACAATTTTAAGGCTACGTGAGGAGAGCCTCCCTAAGAGCCAGATGTCCACAAAGTCCTATTAGTATCAGTTAGTCCCTATAGGAACTGCGTTAGTGGCTACTGTTAATATGTCCACCAGAACATCCAGCTTCATCCACCTGCTCTGGTGCTGGGGTGGAGCCATCGCTGGTTAAGGCAGTCATGGGCTGGGATGACTTGGCGTCCTCACTGCCCTACAGACGCCACAGGCAACATATTAGGAAGTCAGTGTTGCTGTGCTAAACTTTCGACTCAGTGTTGTGAATAATAAATAATCATGACAAAAAAAACAAAGCTGATTGACTATTTATTTGTTGTTGCCTTGTATTCAGCTTTAGTGAAAAAGCTGGCGAAACCACTGTAGACAACATAGGGCTCGTGGACCAGTTGTGCCCCTCAAATACCAACAACACTTAAGAAATAGTGAAAAGCTGCACGAGTCATAGGTATGTTTCTGATACATTCAAAAGTTGTGATAATATTTGTGACAATCAGTATCAGCATTTAAACCCTAGTGACATCATAGTTTTGTGACACCAAATTAATACGCCAAAAAAAAACAAGATGACGTTGTCAGACTTCCGGGAGCGCTTATCCAATCCAAAACACATAGATGTTGCCTTCTACGTAGGGCCACCTAGAAGGCCCTGAGGTCATAATCTTGCGAGATGATTGGCCTGGTTGCTGTAAACTCAACAGGCTGTGTCAATTCTCTTACAGAGGGTAAAGCCATCACTTCTGATTCTGAAGGCTCTGGCAGATCTCATGGAACCTGACATCACTAGCCCCTTTGGATTAAAAGATTTAACCATCTTTTTTAATCTATAAACTAAAACCTTTTACAATCATAAAAAAATAATAATACAATGTAATTCCAAAAAAATTTATGAATAATTATGTTTTTCAAAGTATGTTTAGGCCAGCAGAGAAGGCTTTGCTGGCCCTGACGGCCCACCACTGACGGCAATACATTTTTCACAATTAGTGTTATGTTGTTTTTGGTTGACCTGCAAGCAAAATGCATATTGGCCTTTCGGTCACTTGAAACAAAAGAGGGTATATTTACTTACTAGGAAGGTGTTGCCACAGTGACCACAGACCACCCTCATCCCCTGGGGTTGGATGGGCAGTGCAGGCTGAGCAGGTTGTTCTTCAGGGATCACCATCACTGGGCTCAGGTTGATGATGCGTCTGCTGTCAAAGTAAACACCATCAAAGGTTCAAAAAATAGAATCCCAGAAATATTTGGTCAGTTCCTTATCCTAACATACCTTATATCACAGACCAGAGTCACATTTTATTTCATTTTGGAGTTTTTGACCTATATTCGGGTGCGTCTTATACTTCGGAGCAATTTGTAGTCTGAAATATACTGTGCTATAATCAGAAATCGATAAATAAAACAGTTTGGTTCATATTTCTTCTCCTCCTTGACCTCAGTGCTGCTTTTGATACAGTAAATCACTCCATCCTCCTCAACCGTTTAGAATCAATAGGCATCACCAACACCGCCCTCTCCTGGTTCAAGTCTATCTGATAGATTCCACTACATCAGCATCAACCAACATAAATCACACATCACCCCCATTGCACATGGAGTTCCTCAAGGTTCAGTCCTGGGCCCCATTCTCTTCATCGTGTACATGCTTCCGCTTAGACACATCATCCGCCGCCATGGCCTTAAATTCCACTGCTATGCCGATGATACACAGATTTACATCACCACCAAAACCATTTTGCCTGCCGTCCTCTCCACTGTCACTCGCTGTCTCATCGACCTTAAAACCTGGACGAACCACAATTTCCTCAAACTTAACAGCAGTAAAACTGAAATTATCATCTTTGGACCAAAATCCATCCTCCCCAAAGTGTCAAAATGTCTCACTCTGCATCGATGGCCACTTTGTCACTCCCTCCACTCTCATCAGAAACCTTAGAATTGACATGGACCCTGCACTGTCCCACATATCCATGTCACTAAAACATCCTTCTTTCATCTACACACACCTACGATCTGCCCTTTCCACCTCAGCAGCAGAGACATTAATTCATGCCTTCATCACCTCCAGACTCGACTACTGCAACAGTGTCCTGTATGGCCTTTACTCCACTGCTCTTCAGAAACTGCAATACATCCAAAACTCTGCTGCCCGGCTGCTCACCCACTCCCCCTCGAGAGAACACATCACAGGATCTTGAATACACTTCAAGATCCTGCTCATAACCTACAAGGCCTGAAACAACCTTGCACTCCCTTACCTGTCTGAACTCCTCCACTGCCACGCCCCCACACGACGACTACGCTCTGCTGACGCCAACCTCCTCAAACTCACCACTAAAACCAAATACAAAAAAAATGGAGACATAGCCTTCGCCATTGCTGCCCCCACCCTCTGGAACTCCCTACCCCTGGCCATCCGCAACTCGGCCACTCTATCCTCCTTCAAGAGCCGTCTAAAGACTCATTTGTTTAAAACTGTATATTATAATTGACTTCCCCGCCAACTCCCAATGTCTTGTGTGTGTGTGTCCGTGTGTGTGTAATTTATTATGTAAAGCGTCTTTGAGCAACATGAAAAGCACTTTATAAAACTGATGTATTATTATTTATTATTATATTTATTTGGTATTTAAGGCAAGAGAGTCAGTGAGAGTTCGACCAATATTTACCTACCAGTTTGGTCGAGGACATCCTATCCTCCGTGACGTGTCTTTGCAGATGAGCAGGCAGTTACAGGGACACCTCACATATTTCTTCCCTGTTGGTGGATTCTTTATTGGCTTAAAGACAAAAAAACGGAGTAAAGGTACTTATGGAAGGAAGTAAAATCAGAGAAAAATCAGGGATGTTCAATATGGTCCCAACACTACGATATCAAGTGATATCTACTGTATACAGCAGGGCACTGGTGGCCTTATTCTGCATACAATCCCCTGATTACTAGAATATATTAATAAAATGAGCTGCTATACTGCCATCTAGTGTCTTTCACTTATATATACAGTAGTTTCCGCCATCATTTGGCAAAAATACATTAGAGTTCAAAGCTCACTGTGCAACTATATAACACCCTGTAACTTCAGATTAACAAGATTCCTGGCCAACAGCATTCTAAACAATATTGCAGTATTTACAGGGAGGTAATAGACCAAGCCAGGGGTTCTCAACAGGTGGGTCCTGACCTAAAAGTGGGTCACAGACCCATTCTGAATGGGTCACACACAGCTGGTCAAAAATCAAAATGATGTGAATCAGCTGTTGAGCACGTGTTTTATTTTAGAAAATCTCTTATTTTGAAAGGCACACTCTGCTGAATTAACTGAGTATGTTAAAAGTAATGATTTAGGTCTTTTTCTTATTAGAAAATTAATTTGCTTGGTTTGAATTCTATGAGAGTGGGTCGCGACCACTTAATGACCACAGGAAAATGTGTTTCCCACAATGAGACCAGTGGAGAACCAGTGAACTAAGCAACCAAGAAATAAATTTTTGTTTTTTTTTCAGATTCAGAAACCTGTGACAAAGTCACAACAAACAAACCAAGCTCTTGTTTAAACCCCAAGTAAAGGCAAGCAAACGTAACACTTGGTCAATCGTCTGGTTTGACTGGTAAATCACATGGTTGGTGACATGACGTCAACAAACTCCCCCTTTCACTTACAGAGGCTTCATTACAGACTGTGCACTTCACCACGTGCTGATGTAGCTTCCCCTCCAGGTTGATGAGAGACTCGCACACGCGGCAGTTGATGACAGGCACGCCACCGGTGTCCGGGCTGGCGATGGCCGTGTACGGAGGAGGTAGTTCAGCTTTGGGAAGAAAAGAGCAAATCAGCTGCTTGGACCTTCAGAACAAAAGACATTCTGCAATTGGACCAACGACACAAATACATTGTGAAACAGATTTGATTGTTGAGATAGAAATCTTATTAAGGCGCATTAAATATTTACAGCACAGGAGAGATGTTCATCAACGTGTATTTTTCAGGTTAACAGTCCAGACTTTCACCAACATCAACTGTTCACATGAACTCTGTCCTGTTAATCCCGCACTAACCTGCCATCATAATTCTACATTCCGCCAGTTTAAGGGTTTTAAGGCACTCAATCCACAGACATGCAGTGGCTTTACTACTACTTCTACAGTATTTATGCATACTTCACATTCTTGAAGGTTCCGTAGGCTGCAACCTTTCCTTCATTCCCACCATCCAAACTAAGAATGCAGTGAATCTGCATAATTCCCCCCTGCTATTGTAGAAACTGTAATTATAAGAGTTTTTCAACAGATGTTGTAGTTAAAAAAAGACATGCTTCCTCTAATATACCAAGTCAAATTACTAGTGATGTACAGTAAAAGTCATAATGCTGATATTTAGAGCCTGATACTGTCATAATTATGTATCATTGGTAAAATCATTAATGTTTTTTATTCCAATAATGAAAATTTGATGATAAAATACCTGGGTTTTGACAAACTTCTCCAAGTTTTGGAGACTATGGGTCATGGCTCATATTGGTATCAGTTGATATCAGAATCAATGTTGTCCATGTACCCTACAAATTACATTGACTCTGATATGTGCATAACATATAGTGTCACTGCAACGTCCAACAGAGATCAATAACTGTTGCAACTACATCAAGGAAAGAACATGAGATTAATACAGAATACAGGATGTTGCCTAGTTTTGTGCAATATCCTGTTGCACTGTATTTTCTGGCCATATTGTAAAATCCTTTTGCTGATTCAGTCAAATTTTACTACATGGTATCCGCATTCCTAATTGTAATGGTGCCATGACTCAGGGAAATTAACTTTTTGGCTCCGATTAAGGGGTTAAAGTGAGGATTCGAAACCACAAATCTATCAGTGCTCCACAGTAGAGCCAAACCCTGCTGCAAAACCTAAATGAAGCGACTGTAGTCAGAACCTGCTGCCGCTTGACACGTCTGAAATGTCTGCCTGAAACTGAACACAGCACCTATAGGTTTTCACGCGCTGTCCTTGGACGCAGACGTAAGATGAGAACGCTTTTTACTACGACCACCAGGAAGCGCCACAGCCCTCAGCACAGCCTCCGAGCAGCTGCCATTGTGGTTTGCATGGATGAGGGATGTGCGACGATTCTGTATATCTCTTTTTATTTCTTCTTTTTTTTAACGCTTGTGAATGACTCATCTTCTTCAACAGTGTCAAAGTATGTTAAAATCGACTTATACTTTCTAAAAAATCCCCAAACCCCTTGGTGTTCTTGGCTAACCAAGAACTCAGTTATTATTTTTCACCATTTTTGCTGCAGTCAGTTTTCAGTGGCTTTCAAGGACGGAGACGAGAAACCAAACAGCAGCCAAGGTCATTCCTCTCTGCCTCCCGCCAACATCAGGAGCAACAGAACACAACAGCCAAGATCACAGCGTCTTCACTCTGGATGTGAAGAAATCTCAACATCAGGTTAAAATCCCTGCAGGATGACAGGATCTTCCTCTTACTGACACAACTGACCAGATATCAGACCACAGTTCAATAAAAGAATAAATGACAGAAAGTATAGGGCTGAACAACAACTGGTCTAAACTACTGATTTGATAACTGTACCCATAAAGAGCCAAAACTTTAAACTTTTACTGCAATAATCCAGATTTGGATCAGACTAGAAAAAAGAACAAAGTCCAGCCCAAGCAGCAGATTCCAGACCAGTGGCTGAAGGATTTCTAATGCTCTAATTCCCTGTGTCAGTCAGCACCGCGGTCTGTGGCCCATGCTGTGCTGGTCACTCTGTAAATTGTAAAATCCTACGTATTTAATCTCAACAAATATAACTTTTCATTAAAATCTGTGTCATTGTTTTTGCAATCAACTGTGTTTGTGTTAATTCAACCCAAAACTACAAATTATGGAAAATATCTCCTAGAATTAAACCAACAATATCCTAAATATTTACAGCATGGACTCACTGACGGCCAGGACAAAGTCAGCTGTCAGATATGAAGTGTCAAAGTGTTTATTTTTCATTTATTTTAATGATTAAATCAACGTAAATCTGTGTCTCAGACAAAAGTGGTTGGACTGAAAGACTTTCTCTGCAATCCTGGAGACGGTATGTCCAAAGGAAAAGATCAGATCAAGTGTTTTCTGTCTCATATCAGCTGATTAGCATCAGGACTGTACATGAAGAGGAAGATGAAGTTACCAAACTGTTTCAGGGGGTCTACCAGGGGAGGGAGCAATGAAATGCAAAGTAAAGACATTTGAGAGTCTTGATATCTTTACAACTGTAGTAAATAAACTGAGTTCTATCTTAATGATTACGGTTAGTAGTAAATAATAAACAATAAGTTAATAATAGGCCAATTGTCCTCCATGTGTCTGTTACTATGGTAAAATATTACATTTAGATGGAATTGTATGCAATATATTTACATTTGATACATATAAGCAGGCTCTTTCCATTTGAATATAAATATACATATATACACATATATACTGTACATAAATTTATATATGTATGTATATACAGTATACAAATATATATATACTAAGTTACTTACTACCACTTACTACTTCTTACGACAGCACAGGAAAGTGCATTTTTACATCATCACTATAGTCATCATTTCCAGTCCATGATGTCGTCCCGTACCTAACCGCTTGTTAATGTTCAATAATCACTGTATTTTTCTAATGTCCATCAATAGGACACACAGCTGGACACTGCAGTTGACGGGCAGCTGGGACAAAAGACAATCCAGGGCCCTTGTCTGCAGTGCCTCAGTGTACTCATCTGTCAACAACACCAGCTACAACATCCCTCCATCTCTGGTACTATCATCAACCTGGTCCAGGTCCTGGTTCTGTTCGATGCTACATCAGCATCTTAACCTGTGCAGGGTTGTGATGCTTGATTTCTGCAGTCAGACCCACTGGCTGCTGTTATTGTAGGCCCCTGGTCTCTAACCCACTGCTCCACTGCTCCCACTATCACTGACGGCTCCACCTTCTCCCTGTTTTCTTTTCTTTCCTCTTTTCTCCTCCACTCATTTCGCTTCGCTGCGGTGTTTTTATTTACGCGCTTGCACGCACCCGATACGCCCCAAAAATGATTCAGCACGCAGGGCTGCAAAGGCTCCTGCCCCGGCTGTTCGGCTGTTTACCTCGGGGACTGGAATCCTGCAGGTACGGGGGAGCTGTAGGGGTCACATTCTCGGAGTTGGGGCCCGACAGCAAAGGGGATCGTTCGTCCATGCCGTCCGAGGCCATGTCTTCAGCCGTGAACCGAGGGGAGATGACGGCTAAGCGCGGCGGAGAAGCTCCGGGTTGCACCGAGGAGCAACCAGCTGCTGTTTGGAGGGGCCGAGCAGCTCTGGTCAGGCTGCCCTACTGACGACACACCGGGGGAGGCGGGGTGTCTACATGGACGCACCCCTCATTGGCACATCCCCGGGCATGGGCGGTGCTCGACTGCTGTGGGTTGGAGATAACGTCGGTTTTGCTTATTATTATTCACAAAGTACGTTTATATGATAAAGTATACAATTTATTTTTACACATTTACATTGGGTCTTTCGTAAAAAAATATTGCACTTGTATCCGTTTCATCCAAAGAAAAGCCCGGGGGAAGTGGAAAAGAATGCGAGGTTCCAGTTTAAACCACGAGAGGTCAGTATAGGGCCATCTGAACCACAAGCGTTGCGCACTTCAAACCAATGTTTACTGGAATTTTAATAAAAGCCTGTTTATACGCGTGGTATATATTATTATTTTATTTGTTATGACAATATGACTTTAATTACTTGTCCGTGTCCTCCTAATGTCGAAGTACAGCTAGTAAAACTCAACTTTAACGATGTTATTGAAGCATGTTTTGGTTCAACTCAGCAGCTTATGGTAACTGTTAAGTCTTGATAACGTGTACTTTTCCAATCATGACTCCATCTGACTGAAACCAAACTCTCTTTGTTTGTCAGATGGTCTGAATGTCATCATAGGGTTCCGGCAAAAACAACATCTGTTTTCCAACCAGGCCTGTGTCCGTGTTTGGAGGTTAGTGATGTGAGTGTGTCCTCAGGTTCTTCACTGAAGTTGCAACATTTTCTCTGTCTGAGCCAAAACGTCATTCTTTCATGGCTGAGGTCAGATTCTAAACTTCATTTTTATACCCATTTTCATGAGGGCAGATACAAAAACAAGCACAAATTGTTAGATATTTATTTTATTTTATGACTCTATCAAGGATTTTATGGTTTTATAACAAAGTTAGTCTAAACTATTTGGATGTCAGTTAGGGATCGTAACTTTAGTCTAAATAAGGGATAAAAATGTCAACATTTGTTTTGTCAAACTCAAGGCCCGGGGCCCAAATTTGGCCCATGAAGTTATTTTTTGGGATCCAAAGGATATTTTCTCAACCCAATAAAATATTTTTTATGTTTTTTATCACACAACAATGCAACTTTAATGAATAATGATTGACAAGTAGTAGGTAAACACTACATCTTAATGTTATATTTTAATGCTAACATTTATTTTCTTTTATTTTTTATATTTCCTCATCAGGTTGTTTCATTCTTTTACTTGAGTTGTATTTTTGGCAGATTTGAGTCCCAGTCTTACACAACATTTTGCTTTGTTATTGAGGTTATTTGTGGTTATTTTTTGCTTAATTATTTTAACAAACAGCAAAAGGATTGTTATTCCTACGAAAAGAATCCAACTGTGAGGGTTTTTCTCTCTTAGACTCATTCATCATTGAAAACATTATGAACAATATTTAGATTTTTGTCAAATTTTTTTCTTGGTTCAATTTTTTCTCATGATTAAAAGAGTAAATCCAGCATTTGTGATTGTAACATGACTTTGAGTTATAAGGCTTAAGATTGAGCCATCAGCTGACATGATTGGCTCTATTAAGGACATTGTAAAACGCCTAATAAATTCCAGCCGGAAAACTCCTCCTTCCGCAACAGACCTTCACATTCATGAGTGAAGAAACTCAGCCAAATGCTGCAAATCAACACTTGCAGAAGAAAAAAAAAACAGAAGTTCCCAACAGAAGCTTTAATCCTACTTTCATGTTGCAAGAACACGAGGAGACGGTGTCTCTCAGAGGCCATTAAAGTAAATGTGGCTCATTTCCTTTGTGGAGTCTGAGGGAATATGTTCTCTCCCTGATCGCATGTAACAGCCTGCAGACCACGACTCACTTTTTCCGACGACTTCATTCAGAGAGCACACCAGTGTTCCGGGACACAGGCTGCGGCAGCTGCTGTTTCGACGCTGGGGTTTCTGCACAAGGTAAAATATTTTCCTGACACCTATTGATCACGATTTTAGAGTTTTATTTCTACAGGGATTCCCTGATCAGGGACAGGGTGTGTTATTGGAATGTTTTGTCTAGAGCTTTACTGACTGTCTTTGTAAATGATGGAAGTTCTTCCAAATCTTCCAACTAATGTTGTTGTAAACTTTAGAAATGTTTGGGATATTTTTACTGAAAACATTGTTCTTATATAATACACTGTGATGTTTAATTTGGTTTATTATTCTTAAAAAGCTTGTACAGTCACCTATGAAAATGAATTCTTTAAATGAACCCATCTAACTTTCCTGACACGCCCTCAGATCTGCGAGGCTGCATGAATGGAAACATGTTTCCAGTCTGTAATCTCCCTCTGTTATTCCACTGTCTCTGAAGTCTAAAAAATCAACTATCCGTGTTTCAGCTCTTCCAGAGATGCTCCAGGGGGCAGTGAGCAGGCTGATCCTCTGCCTGCCCTGCTGCCTCCTGTTCTGGGTCTGTGCCCTGGCAGAAGGTGGAGGTCCAGTTGGTCCTTTTCCTTCTTTTACTGTTGAGGAATCCGGGGAACCAGACTTTGAGGATTGGGAGTTGGGCTCTGGGTCGTCGCCTTTCCATCTATTCCACAGCTTCCCAGCTGACAGCCCCTTCACCAAAGAGACAACGGGGAAACCTGTTAACTGCACCCAACGCTTCTGGCTCCCTCCATATTCTACGGCCTGCTGGGAAAACTTGGCAGAACCTGAGGAGTTTGCCAAGTGTCGTCTGCTTGTTCTGCAGAACAGAGCAGCACTGCAGGCAGTGTCAACCTCCAGTGGGGTGGAGGAGGGAGGAAAGTCCTACGACCACCAGGCCAGAGAGGCGGTGGAGGGAATCCGTTCCGATCAGCTCAATGTTACAGAAACTGTGCAGTTCATGGAGAGAGTGTTTGCTGCACTGGAAGAAAGGAGGAAAGAAGGAGAAGGGCAGGAATTTTTAACAAGGTGAGACTTCATTTTTTTCTTCAGGGAAAAGACGGTTACGATATGATTACGTCTTATTTATAGATCTGCTACATATTAAAAACTCTTATTTGTGGAGATAATAACATTTTGCCAATATTCAATATGCCAATATCGTCCCAACACTATATTTATGATTGTGATATTAACAGATACCAATATAGATCTAGTAATATGGATCTAGCTGTACAAACCTCTGTATGAGTGCAATGCTGCCATCTAGTGGCTTCTACTGCAATGTACAAACGTTTATCCCAAAATTTTTTTTAGGGCACATCTTTTGGCAAACAAAGGCATTGTGTTATCTCTTTTTATTATTATCGGAAAAACAATAACAATTTCTAGAGGTATAACATAATACATTAAGACCAGACAAACATTCAAACATTCCCTTTTTTAAGGAGCTTGTAATAAAAGGGGAAATTCCTCTGCTGTTTCACTGGTGTGTATTAAACATAAAATTGCGTCAGTGTTACCTAAGTTATTGCCTAAGTACTATTTTGCTGGAGCTGGAACAATTTGCTCTTACATCAGTGAAATGACAGAAAAACCACACACCAAGCGTGGGTGAACCACTGCAAAGTTTTATTTGCAAAAAAAAATAAATGTATGCATCAAACTGAGTTTTTAGTGATAATCACATCACAGCTGTGAGCCTCCCTAACAGATTTACCGTTTAGAATGCAGCTCTGTGTCCTCTATTGAATTATTATTGGTGAGGTAATCCAGCAAATCAACATTACGCATTCAGCCCAAACATTAAAAAGAACGACTGCCAGACACCAGGTCCAGGCCAGCAGCATGTGTCATTGTCAGTATGTTTCCAAGACTTTTCTAACAGTGACGACATCTGTTTGGAACTAGAAGAGTGTGTTAGCATTCCTTCATGTTTTTCAGGCGAGAGAACACGTCCAGCGCTGCTAGAACACTCGGAATACTGTAAAATATTTATCCCACTTGTGATAACCACAGTACAAATGTGTGGAAAAAAATCCACAAAAAGACAATTTACGTTTGGTTGAACTTCTTTTACAGAATGAAAGAGCATCTCTCCAACACCAGGGAGGACATGGACGTCAGAGAACAAAAAGCAAACCACCTGGCGACACAGTTTTCTGTTTTAGAGAAGAATCTGATAAACATGCAGCTGAGACTCGATAAACTCAACCAACAGTGACCTGTCGCCACAGTCCTGCTAGTATACATTTACCTTATTTAACTGCTTTTATATGAATAAATGTCAATATTGCCTGCATGTTCTGATCAGATCAGCTGTTGTGCATTAATAAACCACAGAACCCATCATTACGTCAATAAACGTCACATCACCAGCTGGTTTCAAAGTCGTTTTGTTCCCTTCTAAAAGCCCTGCGAGTTGGGTTAAATAAATTACAGAACAAAAGGACACAAAAGTGTTGAACTAGTTGCAGTTTAATATCAAAATTAAGTGACTTGTCCGCGAACGTATAAGGAACTTTACAGGTTGTCAGTCTTTACACACTGGTGAGGGTCGAGTCTGCTCGGCCGCCGGGCCACAAAAACAAGGGACACAGTACTTTCTTTACAGTACTTTCTCTTAACAATGATGGTATTTTCAGTAACTGTACACAACATCAATGTTTGAGAACATTGCCAGACTGAGAGGCCAAAACAGGCTGATGTAACTAATGAAACATCTGGTATCACTCGTCTTTTTTTCCATTTACTTTTCCATGCTAAAACCTTTGTGAGAACCAGTAATTCAGCACAATTTTAGCAATAGTCTTATACTTTTAGTAGAGCCAAAGATCATCCTACTGTATTCTACTGTATGCAGGGAAACATTCAGCTGAAAAGGAAGTCCTACTCTGATGCAATTTACTGGGATGCACCGGAGCATTCAAAAGCTTCATCAATATTTCTCTTCTAAATGGGATCAAAATATACAAAACTAACACAATGTTTTATTAATGTACATTTTAAAAACAGTAGCAACAGGCTAGACTGATATTTTCTGCATGGAGTGGACGCTTCAGGCTTCAGTCTAAGGACCAGATCATCATGTTTGGTTTATAAATACAATTTCTGTGTGTTTCCACATCAGTTCAGTGTAGTTTATTGTTCATATCCACAGCCAGAGACAACTGTATGCCCACAGGCCCAGCCTTTGAACCAAGTCAACATGAATGAAAGAGCTTCCACGGCTTCCTCTTCAGCCTAGATCTATGAGAAACAGTAACCAGTCCTTTATCTAAAAGTCTCCGTCCTCTTCTCGCATTTGTTCCAAAGAATTAAGGTAATCCCGAGCCAGGATCTTCTTAGGCAGGATATCTGGAGACAGAATATTAGTGTGTGTTAGCCACAATGGACTTCATTGATGATGGAAACACCTTACACACTCAGAACCAAGGACGAAATTGCTGAGGGTCGGTTGAAGGCACATTTTAAGTAGTACATACCCGAATTGTAAAAGTTCTAATAAAAGTATCGAAATACTACAACAAATAGCAAACTTATATCATGAGTTGAGTTTTAGAACCTCTGTCGTGTACTGTCTGTCTGCCCGTCCGTCCGTACGTGTCTCACCTGTTAAAAAATTAAAAGTCTCCGTGTCCTCTGCGGTGTTAGCCAGGTCGCTGTAGGATAACGTGTTAGTCTCTTTCCCTGATCCGTTGTTAAACGAGGACACGGCCAAGTGCTGCACAAACAACTCCTAAACAAGAAAAAAAAAACATTCACATTATGCTGTTGTTTTCCGCTGTAAGCGACCTCCGATAACGGCTGAGCAGACAGTTAGCCGGGTCGGTTCAGATCTGTGGAGGTTTAGCCCGTAAACTACATCTTACCGTGGCCTTGGTGGTGAGAAACAGTGCGTCCTGGTTGATGCTGGAAACATCGGGAGAGCTCTTCATGATCAGCCTCACTCGGGAGATGGGCAGGGAGATGCCCTTCTTGTTGCCGGACGTTTGGTCGTCTTTATTTTCAGACATTTTCATGAGGACTCAATGCCAGAATAAGGAACTTCAGGTATTGTTTTGAGACGTTCAGGCGATGCGGGCTCACAACTTCTTCTGACGGCGGTAAAAATCGAGGATAAGGACAAACACCGCCACCTACCGACTTGGATATGATACTAGCTATTAGCAACAATAAATATATGTTTGTTTGTTTTTAAGAACATTACAACAGAGTATTTACGTTTTATTATTGTTGTTGTTACATTAAATTAAATGTTCGTAGCCTGAAAATGTATGCATTCAATATTGTCAAAAAATATTTTTAATTAATTTGATGATTACGATTTATTTTGCTCCTCTTCGTGTACGTGAGTACACGTATGAGTTACGCCAAATGAATACTGAATATTGAATGAATATTGTCAATGAATATTGACTCCTGAAAAAGGGGATAAGCCGAAAGGAGAAGAAGAAGACATGAATATTGTTTTAGGTCCAGATCAATATTAAAGTTTAAAATGTGATAATAATTACAAAACAGTCTTTGTATATTTTACATCGTTTTTTTTTCTGGTATATGTTGACGAAACGCCTTCAGTCATCCATACCGGTGAGGGCGCTCTACCACAGTACACACACTACCATTCGCGGTGCACACCCAAGAAAAAGAGATTCCCTGACAGAGGAAAAAGACGAAGAAGAGGCACAGGCGCTCAGCTATGGCGAAAAATACGTAAACAAACCCAAACCCACATT
Source organism: Paraplagusia blochii (assembly GCA_016785265.1). Lineage (NCBI taxonomy): Eukaryota > Metazoa > Chordata > Actinopteri > Pleuronectiformes > Cynoglossidae > Paraplagusia > Paraplagusia blochii. The sequence goes on from JAFBJS010004266.1 coordinate 54,604, forward strand.
GATGGACTCGTTTACAACGTCACAAGACTAATTTTGTGGATTTCTACCTGGGGTGTGAGAGACAGTCGCGTCTCTAGCTGTGTCTCTTGGGCTATTCTCGCAAAAAAGAGAAGATAACTGGACCGAAAAGGTTGCTTTCATTGTTCAACTCTGATCCAATTTCCTGTGTAAAATCCCGGCTGACAACGACGATGCCGCTGGGCCTGAAACCTTGCTGCGCCGTTTGCAAGACGAACTCTTCGTCCATGTGGAAAAAGGGAAACCAGGGAGAGATTTTGTGCAACAACTGCACAGGGAAGAGTAGCAGCAGCGGAGGAGCAGCAGGAACGGGCGGAGGAGGAGGAGGTTCAGTGAGCGCAGCAATGTCCTCCACATCACAGCCAAGCAATGGCGGACCCAAACAGGTCAGAGCTTCAATTTAATGTCTCAGTCCATTCGTGTCCACTGTCTACGTTCAAAATCTGGACAAGTACTAAAATAGCATGTGTAAAACAGTTTAGATTTAGTAATGAATTTATTAATGCGAATAAAAGTTGTTTTTTTACATAAACCATACATTTTCTTTTCCTTGACCAGATCTCATAACCTGTTCCATGTTTTTTAGACCAAACAGGAGATTCATAGGAGGTCGGCACGACTGAGGAGTACCAAGTACAAAGCCCCTGCATCAGAAAAGAAAGTGTCCACCAAGGGAAAGGGCAGAAGACATATATTCAAACTAAAAAATGTAAGTTAACTACGTATCCTCAGGGTTAATTATATCTGTGCAGTATGCAGTTATGCATTTAACCATTTTGTATTTTATTTCCACCCTTAGCCAATCAAAGCACCAGAGTCTGTTGCAACAATCATCACCTCAGAATCTGTCTTTCATAAGGTAACACTCAAAAAGACATCACATTTTTATCTTCATTCATCTATTATCTAAATGTCCCGTCAGAGCAACATTGGTTCTCATGTATGACTTTTTGTCCTGTGACAACAGGGAGTTTACTACCAGACAGGAGATGTAATCAAAGTCACAGATGAAGACGATGGGAAATCCTACTACGCACAAATCCGTGGCTTTGTTCAAGACCAGTACTGTGAAAAGAGTGCAGCACTGACCTGGTTAATACCCACACAAGCTAGTCCAAAGGATCGGTTTGATCCTGGAACATATATCGTTGGTGAGCACCCTATTATGCAGTCAGATTCAACATTATTCAATGCTTCTTTAATCAACTCTAAAATAATCTCTTTTTCTCCAGGTCCAGAGGAGGATCTCCCTCGGAAGATGGAGTATTTGGAGTTTGTGTGTCACGCTCCCTCTGAATATTTCAAGTCGAGGAGCTCCCCATTCCCGACCATCCCCATCCGACCAGAAAAGGGTTACATATGGACCCACATAGGACCCACACCAGCTCTTACCATCAAAGAGTCAGCAGGTTGCAGCAGCTAGCAGTGTTTTTTAGCGTGGACTTGTAACTGATTTTTGTATATTTATGTATCATAAGAAAAAGAAATAATGGAGTGAATTGTGGTTTGAAAGCGGAAGAAAACAGCTCATAGTGCAGCAATGCAGTATTAATTTTGTATTTGGTAATAAACCGAAAACATTTGTACCAATTTTGTATTTCTTTCTCATACAATATCAACAGCATATCATCGTTTGCATTATTATTTCTATTTATGTAGATTTTACATAACCTATTGTTCCTGAAAGTAACAAGTGTATGTCAGAAGGCGACCACTAGATGGCGATAATGTTATAGAGAAAGACATGAATGGCGATTATAAGAAGGGACGCTGTTGTTACTATAGATTTCATTTTCTTTGACGTCACATGAAGGTGCGACGCTCCAGAAGTTTACCGTCAGAGCAAAATTACACTAAAAAATGAAAACATAATATATAGGCTATATGCACATATATATATACGTAAATCTGAGAAGGGTTGATATGGGTTTCCATAGTGTAGTGGTTATCACGTTCGCCTAACACGCGAAAGGTCCCCGGTTCGAAACCGGGTGGAAACAATTTTTTTTGACGTGAATAAGTTGATTTGTTTTACAACAACTAAAAACATGACGAGACAGGAGCCTTAAGGATCGATATAGCGAAGTATTTCATTATTAAGGCCTCCATTTACACACACACTTGTCACACTATTTTATTGTCACGGTGAAAAAACAATATGAACAACTGCATTCAATATCAAATTGTCTCCGCCCGGAATGAAATGCACAGGATACATAAAAAGAAGAAAATACAGTAACGAACCACCCTATATTATTAATATAATAACTTGTTTGATCATCAACAGCATGGGTTTCCGTAGTGTAGTGGTTATCACGTTCGCCTCACACGCGAAAGGTCCCCGGTTCGAAACCGGGCGGAAACATCTTTTGTTGTTTTGCTTCTTTTTTCCTTTCTTGCTTCCTTTTTCTAGAGTAAATCAAGAACATGATTAGAGTGTTCAGCAGAAGGATTTTGATCTCAGCTAAAGCATACATGAATTTTAATTATTTTACGGCCATCCCGCTCCCGTTTAGTAAGACTACGTCGCTACAGCGTCGCCAGAGGAAAAACGTGGCGGTGAAGCCTCTGGACGCAGAACTACTGTACACTCTTTGACAAACGCGTCAGTCAAAGCACTGACATTACGCTGGTCTCATAAATTCGCTCAGTGGGAAAGAACAAGCGTGATGCCCATTAATCCAGGGTGTTTTATCGGATATTAACTGAAAACATACGCAAAACATCAGACAAAAGCACCATGGGAAAATTACAGTCTAAACTCGGTGAGATTTGCTTTTATTTAACCTTACTTAATGCAATTATTACACTTTAACTTAGTAACTGTTTTTATTCCTTTAGCTGTGAAGCGCAGACAAAGTCCTGAAGGTATGGGCGTTATATTAAAGCCTTATTTTTGGTCAAACGGAGTGTTAAAAACAGTAAAATATATACATTTTTATGTTTTTACAGGTGATAGTCTCACTTCCACTGTGATGAGTGGCCAAAAAGAACAGGAGACAGCCATGAAAACTCAGCTGACGGAGGTAAAAAAAAAAACCTGCTTTGTTGTTTTCTCAATATGGAGTAACGCGTTTACACTTTTATGCATTGGTAATATTTCATAATGTAATGTTTACAGTTTTGGATTTATACTATTGTAATTCATGCAATGGAGAAATAGCAAGTTACACCTTTTTGCACTCTCACACATACACACACACGCATATATATGTGTGTATATATATCTATGTATATATACACACACTAAAGGAGAACATTAATCTAAGGTGTTAAGGTGTTTATAGCCCCAGACAAACAATTACACAGCAAACCTCCAGGGGCAGAATTCCTGACCATGTCTTGCTCCCAAATAGCCCTTAATTATAAGAAACCACAGAAGTGTGTATGTTTATCTCCGTAATTGTGCGGCGCAGTGTCTGTTACAGCAAAGTCTGTGTCATCAGCCTTTTCTCCTTATATAATACAATCCTGTGAGTGTGTACACACATGCAGAAAAGACTCACGTTACACTGCATTTGTAATGACTTTTGTTTTAAATCAATTTATTTCAATTGCATAATAAAGATAATCAATTTGATTTTTGTTTTTTTCTGACAGTACTAGCTACACCTAAAATATTTCATAGAAAATATATATTTTTTAAAATCAGTAATAATAAAATATTTTAATTCTGTAATAAAAAACATATTGTTATCGCATAAATACATAAAGCCTGGAATAATACTACTACTGACACCTATAAAATACTAACAATAATCATAATAATAATAATATTAATATCTCATCCTGTACAATAATAGCAACACATATACGTCCCAAACCCATCGTCTTCATGTCGCCAAACGTTGTTTTTAGGAAAAAGCAGTGTTTGCTCACATCACTTCCAAGAGACATAAAAGGTGTTTTTGGAGCTACTCGTGTTTTTTCTTCCACCCCTGCACCTCCTTCTCTACAGAGAGACTCCCAAATGTGTGAAGTACGGCTCAGAAACCAACTTCCTTCGAACAGCAGGCTCTTTATACAGAACCTCAGCAGGAAAAAATTAGAGAAAAGTCTCCACATCTGGTACTGCTTTGCTTCTGCTGCCAGACAGAATGTCAGGGTGTGTGTGGAGTGTGTGTGTGTGGGTGTTTGGAGTGGTGGTTGTAGTAAGGAGGGTGTGTGGCTGTGGGTGTGGGTGTTTGATTGCGTAAATGGTGTTACATGTGGACTCTCAAAGTTAATGAGGTGTTCACGTTTTTGGAGCCTGAGAAACAGTCACTTAATCTGCCTGTAGCTACAAACAAACTGATTTGATCTTGAGAGAAATCATGGGTTGATTTTGCATTAAGACAAACAAAAAAATTGACAGACTTATCAGAAAGGCTCATTTCTGTAATTTGCTTGTCCGTTGCCAGGTTGCTGGGGTAGCTGGCGCCTCCCAAATCACATTGCACCATGTGATTGGTGAGCCCACTGTAAGTCATGTAGGTAGGTGCGATGCTATGCTCAGACCTAAGTGGCAACCTGGCAGCTGGTGGATTAGAACCTGAAACCTTGAGGACCCAAGTCTGCTTCCTTAACCACTAGTCCTCCACTGCTGACATATGAGAACTCTTTGCCGTGTATTTTAATAACTGATTACCATTTTTTTTACTAGCCTTTAGCTTCTATCTGGTTAATTTATTTAATTTTAAGGCAATATCTTGTTTACCTAAAACACAGACAGGAAGGTTTGGAGAAAAGGCTAGAGAAGCCAGGTTGAGATGGTTTAGACATGTTCAGAGGAGGGACAGTGGATACATTGGTAGAAGAATGATCCTAGAGATGGCGCTACCAAGTAGGAGACAAAGAGGAGATTGGCGGATGCAGTGAGGGAGGACATGGAGGTTACTAAGAGTTAGAGTTGAAGATACGGAGGACAGGGAGAGATGGAAACTGTTGACTTGCTGTGGCAACCCCTGAAAAAGGAAGATGCCGAAAGGAGAAGAAGTGCTTATCTACCAAAGTCTAAAAGTTTTTTTTGTTTGTTTTTATTTTGACCGGTTTATTTACATTCTAGTTATTTAATAAAATGTTTTATGTTTTTTATGTTTTGTTGAGTATAGTGATTGCTAACATTTTATCCAATTCCGGGTATACATGGATACCTAAACTTAACTAAACATTTAACTAAAGGTTAAGTTGCAATTTTCTCTAGTTTGTTTTACATTCTTCCCTTGTCTTGGCAGACATTGTTACTCTAAGCTCTTCTTTGGCTGTTTAGAAACGCAGAGAATTGTATGTAACACAGTTTGAGGCCTAAAGGTGGAGGTTTGTGTTAAATCCTGACACCTGATGTACTTTTTTTCTAAAGGTCAGCAGAAAGGTCAGTGTCCCGGAAAAACACCATCTTTGCCAAGTTATTAAAATGTTTGAGGTTGTTTGTCTGCTGGTTTTAATTATAGTTTTATTTTCCATGTCACGGCAGCTGTTAAATGTAAATGTCAACGTTAATCCATTCCATGATCCAGCCCAGAGAGTTTCCATTTTTAGATCCAAGATTTTTTTTTTTTTGCATCACTTGTCAGGCAAAAGAAGAATTTGTGGAAAATCAGCTGGTTGAAATTTCTACCAAAAATATGTCGACGTTTGGAAATTCTTTGCATTAAGCTTGAGTTGATGAATTAATACCAGTGAGTTGAAAGCTGAAAATCTACCTGACTCCCAGTCAGCCGTCAACACCGTCTGTTATTGGAAGAATCAAAAACCTGTTTCAGTGAAAACAATTGAGTGATCACAAAACACAGAACAGAGCATTCAGCAGATGGGACTGATCTCATCTCACGTCACCTTCCTATTGTCTGACTCAACTGAAGTGGAAGAGCTCTGTGAAGTCTGATGTTTGTCTTGGCTTCTCGGTCCAACTCTTCAGATGCTTCACCTCTGAAGTACGCTATATGAATTGTTGTGTTTGTGTTTACCTTGGCTTAAGTCCATACCAGCTCCTCAGGTGCAGGTATGGAGTAATCAGGTTTGTCCAGGTTTCTCATTTGTGTTATTTTTTTTGGCTGGTCAAAAGTTTACATCTCATTTACATTTTCAATAGAAGCTTTTCTATTCCTGACAAAAAGATTATTAATTCACCCTCTCAGGGCTGTGGCTTCGAAACCATTGTTTTTCATGAGAAAGAAACTTTAATGGCAAATACTTTGCTGCAAATCTTTCGTTTGTTCTTTTGGGTGCACAAGGCTTCAGGTTCTAATCCACCAGCTGCCAGGTTGACACTGAGCATAGCAACGTCCTAACCCATATAACTTCCAGTGGGCTCTCTACCTGCAGGAAGGCTCACAGTATGGTGCAGTGTGATTTGGGTGGTAGTCGTGGAGATTGCTGCCCTTGAGACCCAGTAACAAGAGTATGAATGAATGAATTTATATGCTCTATATCAGGGCTCACACACACATTTTTCGCAGTACAGTTCATAAAAGTTTTGATTTAATTTTTTAAAAGTTATGGGACAGCTGTGGCCCAGTGTTTTAGGAACCAGACTTGGGTCCCGAGGGTCCCAGGTTCGAGTCCTACAGCTGATAGGTGCACCACTGACGTGCTCTAAGCATAGCACCATCCCCACTCACTGCTCCGCGGGCACTCAAAGAATCACAAAGACAAGGAGTTTGCTGTCCTTCCTTTCATTGTTGTGTAATAAACATAACTCGGCACTTCATGACATTACTATGAGGCAAATGTCTTTAAGACACTCTTGGCCACACAAAATGACCTGTCAGCCTTAAGTTTGACACATGTGTCCCAGTAGTAAATGAGTCTACTGTATTTACAGTTTTGACAGGGAACACATAGGTGCAGGTTCTTCAAATACCACTAGATGTCCTCAGAGCGGGGCTGTGTGAAGTCTTAATGAAAAAATATTATCTCTTCACATCATCACAAGCACTGCTTCAACCTGGCAGCTCAACACACACGTCTCTCTGTTCCTAGTAGCAGGAAGTGGTTTATTTTACACCAAGTCCAACGAAGGGGAAATGTAGAGAACAACAGAAACTTTGTGCTAACGAGTAAGGGATAGGACGGCCGCCAACAGGCTGGAGGATAAACACGCTGAAAAATGCCGGTTAAAGGTTCCGCACTTAAACTCTGAGAGTTTTCCCGACTTTCATGAGCGCCGACACACCCAAACACTCTGTTAGTCATGTCTGCTCATTTTATATGAGTGACTTCTTTTACAGTTATGTATCCTGTGTGACATACTGTATATAAAAAGAAAAAAAAGCAGACTAGACGTAATAAGGTTAAAGATTCCCTGTTGCATCTGTACGTTTTTTTACCTATTTACTCAGACGCCACAGTATCGTATTTACAGAAGGTGGTCGCAGGGTTGAGCAGAGACAAAAGCGGGTATTCTTCCACCGCAAACACATACCTGTAGCGTCAACTGAGCACAAATGTCCTTTTAACAAAAAAGTCTCCCTGACGAGAGATCCGACCCCAAACAATGACCATAATATTACAAACATTTTTTTCCTTCCACGTGGACCTTGTCTCTCTAGCCTGGTCCCCAGTTCTCCTGTGTTTCTGACATACTCTGCCCAGTGAAATAAAATACATTTCCAGTTGTGGCCTTTATCTCCCTAACCTGCTGCGTGCCTGTCTCACCTCCATCTCTGTGTTTATCTCAGGCCTGGGCAATTATTTTGACACTTGGGCCACAGGTGGTCAGGATCATAAAAATGGAGTATTTGCGTGAACTAAGATGAATAATGAGTAGAGTACTGAATAAATGCTTTAAGCCTCTTTGAGACCACCTATTGGGGAAATGCTGGCTTTGCAGGGAAAAGGTAGAAGGATAACGATAATATTAATTAACAGTATCATTTGGACATGTTTGGCGGACCAGATTATAACGCCAGCAACGTATAATAAACAAATTATTTTAAACAACTTATTATAACCCATGTCACTTGCCAATGCAGCTCATTCATCCCAATTGTCTGTATCTCAGTATCTTTTGCAGTTTTCGTAGATGCTAAAAATGGTCAAATTTAATCCATATTTGGAACCTGCAATTTCATTTGCAGCTGTAGTGAAAAGTATACCACAAGCGCTATAGAGAGTAAGTGCAAAGAATTTGCAAGGTAAATCCCCTCATTTAGAGAAGTCATCGGACAGTAGCAGACCTCACAGCTGCTAAACCATTCCACCCTCAATCTTCTGTATATCTCTAATTGCTCAAGATCAGTGTCTAGACTGAGACTTCATTCATAAATTCTTCCTCTCACAGAACTTGTGCGTAAAGCTAAAGACAAATAGGCCTGACCATTTCTGCAACCTCCAGGGTGAGTACACGCTTCCACCCATTACACTGACACAACAGTGACCTCCTGTGGTGGTTTGAACAACTACAACTGTATAATTTTTGAGTCTGATGAAAACTGAAGTCAGCCTTCATATGTGCTTTGTAGTGATTTTACCACCAAAGAAAACGACAGTTTGGAGCAAGAGGGTCCAAGTGAACGAGGAGAAGAAAAATACGGAAAGTCTGGTGAGTGTCGTTTCATTGTTTCCTGTAAAATATTTCATGGTCACCCTCTTTAACCCTCTTTCTGAACATTTGCAGGAAACAAAATGGGCCAACAATTCTGAGCAGGAGTGGACGTTCACCCTTTACAATGTCAACGACGCTAACCAGGTCACAAACAAGGTAGTGACAGAAAAGAAACAACATGTTTGCTCTATGAATATATATAGATAGATATAGATAGATAGATAGATAGATAGATAGATAGATAGATAGATAGATAGATAGATAGATAGATAGATAGATAGATAGATAGATATAGAGAGAGAGAGAGAGAGAGAGATATTAATGCTTATGTGTTTGTGTGCAGGACATGTCCAGTCTGATTCAGTCCATCTACGAGGTCCTAGAGGCATCGGTCAGTCAGTCCAGTGTTGGCAACGCACCTCTGAAGATCAAGTTAGCAGTGACTCCATCATGCCAGCAAAAGACTTCAGCCCAGCGTAAATTGAAATTCTTAAAGTCCAAAGTGAAGGGACACAGTTTAAGGTTTTAATCTTTTTTTTTTCTAACCTTGGTTTGTTTAAAAGCAGCTGAGAAAGATCAGGAGTCAACAAGTCCAAGGAAGAAACTCTACTGTGCTGATGAAAACATAGAGCGAAGAAACCACTACCTGGATCTGGCAGGAATAGAGAACTATGCCTCGAAATTCGACAATATGGGTAAAAAAATGTTGTGTTTTTCTCAATGTATTATACAGCGAGAATACAAATATGATTAACATTAGATTTTGATATAATATTCTTTACTAAAAAAAATCCAAATTAGCCTTTCAACACATGCTAATGTTCTTTAAAAACTAAAATCAAGCAAGCATTCAAGCATTTTCTGACACATTTTATGATGAGATTTTATCAAGTAACGTGGTCGGTTGTTTGGTTTTAGCTCCGCCAACAACAAGTTCTGGTCAAAGTTTGGTGTACACGCTCGCCCTCTGTTGACAAAAGAGGGTAATTGTACTCAAAAGATTGGCGGGAACTTGGTAGTTAGTGTAATTGCTCCTTTTTGTCAACAGAGGGCAACGGCACAAACCAACATTCGACCGGAACTTGTTGGCGGAGCTTAAACCAAATATCGACCGCATTACTTGAAAAAAAGATAGAACAAAACTGAATGTAAAAAAATGATTAAAATAACTGAACTTCGTAAAGTTACGCACAACGTGAATTCGTATATTCGTTACAATTGCCTACTTTGCCATTAGTTGTACACTTTTAGGCCAATAGACGGCGTCATTCTGCAAATAATTAAAAGCATCTTGTTTAGTCTACATAGATGAACAATACTAGGCTGTTGTCATCAATTCATTTGTTATTTTTCATTAAATCTCTTAATACTAAACTAATTTTACCAATCCTTCCAGTGGCACCTTGTGAAGAGCCACAAAACAACACGCAATCCGGTCTTCAGCGCCACAAAGGGGCAGAAAAGAGACGCTGCACCTCCTTTAGAACTCCCCGGTCAGCAGTCAGAGACAGTAGCAGGTCGGTGCACAGGTCCTCCAGGCCGCAGGTCCATCAGCATGCCTCATGGTGCCACCCTTTTCAGTCTCCACCCCCAGCACTGGGTGTCCTGCAACTGACCCACAGCACAAGGAGTCACTCCAGGACTCAAGAGGCTCACACGCCACTCAGAGATCCCAGCTTCAAGCTCCAACACAAGGATGAGAGAAACCTGACAAATAAACATCATGCCCACTGTCGCCTCCCTGTGGCATTGCAACATGAACACTATCATCAACATGAGCACCATCATCACCATCACCATCATCATCACCACTACCATCCTTCATAGGGACATCAGGTCCATTACAGCAGCGGTAGAGTATCAGCGGGTGAGAACCTATTGTTTAGTGAATGTAAAAAATAAATCTGGAAAACTGGTTTCTGGACCTTCAAATACACTGACGGTGTCAACTTTACAATTACAATTACTGTATATTGTATTTCTAAGCTCTCGTTGTTTCTTTTTCTTCTTTCAGCTCCGACTCGGATTTGTCTCCCAGTGTTTGGAATGTTGAAAGGCTTGACAGTGTCTCTTCCCACTTATCTCTATGGACAGAGTTACAAACTGACACCATGTTCCAACGAAAGACATGAGACAGCTGTTTCTATAAATACCCAGACCCTCGTGCCTGGTTTCTGCCCCCTGGTTGCTGCAACAGTCTCTCCACTCAAATGCACCACACTCAGAGAGACGACAACAAAGGGACATCAACAAAAACACGGACAGCTGTTTGATTGGATAGCAACTCCGACTTGGAAACTTTCACAGCAAGCAGGGAGGAAAACAATCGTGAGAAACATGAAGTCCCTGCGATTCCTCGCTGCCGAGGGTTTTGTCCAAACTGGATCGGTCAGTCAAGAGAACCTCAAATGTTTGTCTTTTAATCTCTACCCACTGCTCTTCAAGGCCTGTTACCTCCATGAGAAGGCGGATTTGCTGCAGGCTTTGGTTCAGACGTGGCCTCTCCCAGAGCTCAACCTTCAGAGGCTGCTGGGAGAGACGATGGACTGTCAGATGGACCTGACCTCACGCACCTGCAGACTCTGTCTGAAGGCTGTTCTGACTGGCTTAAAGGTACCGTAGTCTTCATCACTGCATCTCGTTTGCACAGTATTAGTTAATTTGACGGTTCCAAAAAATTGTGCCTTAAAATGTATTTTGTGTAATCTTTGTTTTTTTTCAGGATTATGTTTTGTCTCCACCAGGGACTTATTCAAAGTCCCTTCACTTGGTGGACCTCACACCTCTTAAAGACATAGAGGAACAGGACTGTCCCTGTCGCTGCAGCCTGGGTCGATGGGCGAGAACACTTCTCCTGACTCAGCTGTGCTACGAGACCATGGTGGCCATGCAGGCCACTGATGCTCCTCAGTCGGCCTTTGCGATTTCAGTTGACGTCCGTCTGCATGGTTTTGTCACAGGTCGCAGCTACGACCTTGTGTCTCAGGCCTTTGTCCTGCGATCCTACTGTCCACTGAAGCTCCATTTTGTCAGTTTCAGGGCTGATTCTCTAAGCCTTAAGCAGCTCTTCTACATCCTTCGGTTGGCAGAACCAGAGTCCATGATAAAGTTGGAGGTGGTCCACAATGTTCCTCTTGAGGCCCCTCACCTGGAGGTGTTGTTTTCACGGGTGGGCTTCCCTAAACTGCAGGCCCTAACACTACCAGCTGGTGCACTTGACATCAGAAGGATGGATCCCAGTGAAGATCTGCTCACCACCATTGGCAACCTGCTGGCACAGCTGAGCAACCTGACTGAGCTCTACATGGGGTTCTCCACACTTACGGGACACCTACGTCGACTACTGAGGTAAAAAAAAAAAAAAAATGCCACATGGACAAAATCATTGTGTTCCAAGCAGAAAGATATGATAATAACCAGCAAAATATAAAAACTGGAATACAGGTAAACCATTAAAAACTAATTTTGTTTTTCCCTACAGTCCGCTCAACACGCCCCTGCAGCACCTAGACTTAGGATACTGTTATCTGAACCGAGTGGACATGACATATCTGGCCAACAGCCTCCACAGAGATGCTCTGGTCAGCCTGGATGTGAGTGGACACGATATATTCGGCTCACTCGCTATACCTTTCCACAAACTTCTCAGCCACTGCTCAGGTTCTCTGGCCTCTCTCACTCTGGAAGAATGCAACATCGAGGACGAACACCTTGACGATTTCACCGCCTCTCTGACCCGCTGTCAGGCTCTGGAGGAACTCAAACTTCTGGGAAACCCTCTGAGCTCCACGGCCCTGCGAGGACTTTTTTTCATGCTGTCAACAAGTTTTCCCAAACTGAGATACATTGAACTTCCAGTTCCGCGAGAGTGCTACTCCGAAGACGTTTCTTATCCGCTTGATGATTCTGTCCTGCTGCGTTACAATAGAGAGTTGTTCAAGGAGGTCAGGGTCCAGCTGCTGGACATCCTACAAGTCAGAGGGAGAGGGGACGTGAAGGTCTGTACTCCTCTCACGGGGGCCTACGATCCAGACATTAGTGAAACCAGCAATGAGCTGGGAGTCTCTATGATAATGTCCTTTAACAGCGTTGTGGGGAACTTCATTAACACTATAGCTAACGTGGACGACAGGAGGTCAAAATCTCAAGCTGATGGTTGACAGAGTGAATATCTATGATGTCAGGTGCACAACGGAAGAGGGAGGAACAAACATTAGGGCAGATGCAAAAGAGGAAAAAAAAACACATGGTCCAAATGACAATGGTGAGCCGAGCTGCTGGAAGAACGATCAGGATGAAGAGTTTGTATTTGCAGTTAGTTTAAATATTTTTTAGAATTTTTAAATACTTATTTTAATATTTTTTTTCATTCTGTTTCCACCTTGTTGCTCATGACAGGTGCACTGTCAATTTTCCAAATAATGTATTTTAATATCATAATTTATTGTACATGAAAAATAAAGCAAACATTTGTAACATGAGACATTGTTTGAAGTATGTGTTATCTTTTCATTCCGTTAAACATTTCACAGCCAACTACAAATACAAGAAAAACAAGGTTTTTTTGGAAATCAATATTTTTAATTGTCTTATATAGGGCATTTTCATTTAAATATTCCACCAGGAGCGATAGTTGACTGATGGACAACAGGAATTTACAACAGCTAGGAGGAACAACTTTATTTCTTCACCCATTCCTCCTTTTCTTTCCTTTCACGAATCACCTCAGTTATGTATGGTGTCAGGTAGCGCACATCCTACAGGGAAAAACACATTTAGTCATATCTCACGGTCTTTCATAGGCATAACTTCTAGCAATCTTTGCTACAGATTTTACAACAGTAAAATGTGCTAACCTCTTCATATTTAGTCCACTGCTCTTTTGGGAGAATCTGTTGCTTCATGGACAGATCCAATGCTCTCTTTATCCTGAAGACTCTGTCATCATATAACCGATCAGGAAGCCTCCTCAGGGCTTCTTTCACATCAGCATTCTCATAGCGTGTGTCATCATACATCAGACCTGACACACAAGAAATGTAAAAATGATCAAGCAGCAATCTAAAAACCTAATTATCTTATTAGATGCTGTATGTATCTGACCATAGACAAATCGATTTTTTTACCCAGTTTGTTGAAACCACTCAGGTTATAATACCATTTTCGCATCGCTTGGAAAGTTCTGACCGACAAAGCTGCAAAGGCAAAAACACAGACCATACAATTAAGTTAAGACCAACTGATAACGACAACTTTTGCACTACAAAATTGATGACACGTTTTATATTTACTTTTTTCGACATTTAAAAATCCCAATAAACTACAAGTGTGGCATCTACAGATTGTGAAGACCGAACACTGGACGTATGCTTGCTCACGTTTCTCAGCTACGCCAGTTTTTCATTATATCTGATATCTGGTAGACATTACTGCCTTAGATACAAAATACTTGAGACTAAACTATTGGAAGATGCGTTTTTGATTAAATCGAAATGTTACATAAAATACGTTTTGTCGTATTGTTCAAATTGTCAACCCCGAGAAAGAGGGGAGAAACAACAGGCAACGACACTGATTTCGTTTTTTGTGTCACATTGACATTTATTGACGAGACAGACTACCTACTTTGTAAATATATATATGAATTTTCCACGCTTTAAATAGTAAAACTAAATCATTGCTTATCAATATTAGCATATAAGTAGCAGTTAGCTCGGGGACACCTAAGGACACAAGTCAAAGACGACCTTGGTAGTAATGTGACGTAAAAAAGAGATAAATGTTGTTTTCACACACTTAAACGTGGCGTTTGATTCTAGTACACTAACAAAACAATATCGTTGAATTAAAATGTTATTTTTTTAGAAGGGAAATCCTTACTTGGTACGTTGGCCGCCATCTTGAACACGGAAAACGCGGACGCGAAGGATTGTGGGTAAGTCACGTGGTAATGAGCCTTCCCTTATTTCTTTTCAGACAAACGTCATTGTCTCCCTCTTTCTTTTAGAAGCATTAAATGTTGTTTAAATATAATAACGGCGTAAGAAAATAAATGAGAAAAACAAGTGGACCAGCACTCATACTCACAATGTTAAACGGCATGGCTATATTTATGGAATATATTGGCATATTATCAAATCTTATCAATTCAAATTAACTTATTTTTAACAGTTACACACCTAAACTACGTAAAAAAATATTTTACATCCTTTAATAGAAACTTTGAAAAATGACACGAGACAGATGCAAAGGTGTTTATATAAAGTATATAAAATTTATTAATCATCAATATTTTCACAATGGTTTTTCTGCCTTAACATTTTTATTGTTCACACATTGACAATATGTTTGACATTACTGATCCACTCAGTTCCTGTTGAAACGTTAAAGTGTCTTTTGGAACAAATAAAAATCTTCCAACGTGGTCGAAGCCAGTTCAGAGCAAAAAATCTCATCTGGCAAAGATACCAGACGGTCCAGAGAGATGTAGTTGGGCTGACCTGGATTGAAGTGATCTCTACCAAGATACTTCAGGAACATGTGCCGCTCCCTGATACGCAGGAAACTAGAGTTCAGCACCTGCAGTGGTAAACATGATCCATGTATTATTTAATTTTCAGAGACAGATTCCCAAAACAAATAATGAAATTACCTGTGGGAACTTGGTGATCATGTGGTGTGGGACCTCCATTGTGTTGTGAAGGTAGTCGAATATCTGAATCAGCCTTTTTTTATTTGCAGTGAGCACTTTAGGGACGGTAAGAACTATATGTTGGATCTCATTTTTCTGAAAGCCCAGCTCTATTTCATACACCTTGGTGGATCACAATTTAAAAAAGAGGTGGAAATATTTCAGTGACAGGAAAAAAATAAATCATAATTATGTCTTCTTTATTTGACCAGGTACCTTTAGATTTTCTTTGACAGGCTCCAGGCTTCTACAGAGGAGCTTGGGTAGACGAGCTACAATGTTCCGGGTCTGGGAGAAAACCCCAAAACATCTGTGATCCACTGGAGTGGTTTACATTTGTATCTAAACCTTAGGAATTGCAGAAAACTCACATTAGCAGCATTTAGTTTGAGCTGCTCCTGATAAAATCCCAGTCTGTTATCCAACCTCTTCACACTAAAATTCAGTAGATATGGTGCCCTCGATACCATGGATGCAACCTCAGCAGAGCTGAACTTCTTTGACAGGAGATAGTTGACTCTATAAAAACAACAAACATAGAGAAGGTTAGAAACAGTCTAACAGGAAAACCAACACTGCTACAAAAATGTTTATTTGCAAATGACTTTTTAATTTGCCACCTAGCGTGCAGGTTTTCCAAATCCTCAGTGAGAATAAAAGGGTTTTGTGTTAAGATGTAGGCAATGCGGGACTCCTCCACACCAATATCTTTGAGAAACAGCAACCTTGGGGCCACATCTGTGTCAAAGTCAAGTTTCAGCAGCATTGTCCCAACATTGGGCCTTTGTTCAAGCTTCCACAAATCCACACCTGAAATAAAAAAAAATCTCTCCATGACCTAATTCTTAAAAAAAGGTGAGTTATTTTCCATCTGAAATCAAAAGGTGAAGCGATTACCGAGTTGCACCAGCTTTTTGAGCGTCTCAGAATGGTCTACATAATCTCGAAGAGAGGTGGAGTTTGGAGGCAGGGCTGCAGGCACAGTTATACTGAGAGCTTCTTCTTCAGTCAGCTCCCTTAAAGCAGATGGATCTAGTACAGCATCGAGATCTGACCAAATAGAACAAGAATCTTTTACATGGGAATATATATTGATGTGAATTTGGAATCTTAAACATGAATGTTAAACCTACCTAACTGGGCATGTCTGTCATTCACTGGCTTCAGAGGATTGTTGCTTAGAACAATGTCTGTTCCAGACAACTCTTCTTCTGACTTCTTTACATTCGATACAGTAACCAGATGTTTGGTGTCACTGTAATGGAACGTCAGCTGCGTTTTCATATTCCCTTTCAATAATCCATTCTTCATTTCCCTTGTGACCAAAGAGCCATTGTAAACTGGAGTGGAATACTGCACCCCTGGGGTCAGTGTCTTGGAGGAGAGGAAACTTCTGCATCTCAGACACAGCCTTGCACAGGATGAATTCATGGACACTCTGCAGAGAAAAATAAAGACATTTGATAGTCACTACAACAACATATTATACAGGTTAGATATCTAACAATAAAAAAGAAAACGTCCCAAATCGTAATTAAAGCAAAGCTGAGGCAAGTAACCCACCTTCTTTTCAATAGCCCGTCTATTCTCACACATATATACATCAAGTTGTATTAATAAACGGCACTTAGTATTCACATCCGCATTCGGTGCCTTATTAAAATTATTTATAAGTACATACAACACATTACATACAAACCACAAATCTACATAACGAAGTAAATACGCCGAGAATACAGACTGTAAAGAACACCATCTCATATCACCATCTCATCACACCATATCGCTGGCTGTCATTAACTACCGCGCAAACTTTATAGTTATGGACGTTATAGTTACTTTATTGGTCCTTACAAAACACTTCTAAGGTCCATACTTTAGATTTATCTTGAAGAATAAATGCAATGTAAAACTTTAAAAAAAAATTGGGTCAGGCATCGGCAGGGCAGCTATGTTAAGAAGGATGGCTAAATCGGAGTAAAGAATCCCCCAAAACGGCTCGAAAAAAGCAATACACCAAAATAATTATGTATTAGTGTATATAACTAAATTTTACTCACGTGGTGTGAATCAAGGTGCTATAAAATCAATCCACTGCCGTAACGACAGGAGACTCACAATGTCAACTGCTTTCCTTTTCCTTTTCATGTGTTTGATACCGGAAGTAAAACGGAAATGTCGTAGAGGTCAGTGCCATACCCATTATTGAGGGGTGAGGAAATAAACATGTGCTTAAAAAATATACAGGAAATTTGGATTTATTAATTTTTGATAGTTCAGGTTGGCGCTTTTTTAACAAACCCAACGCATGTATGTACTGTATGTATGTCAATCCTACTCTTAACGAACGTATGTGATTAAATTCTGATCCACAAGTCAGCGAATTTAGACGGAACATTGAGAGTATTTCAGGAACCCAAACTAATCTACTAATCTAAAATCAAATAAGTAATTCCTTGATATTTTTGTTCTTCTGTACACACCAAACACTGAAGAAACTAAAGTGGGAATTAAATTTGTTTCTGAAACCATTTATTGACACGTAAAGGACAAGGTAAAATACGTTTAATTTTTCTCCAAGCTGACTCACCTTTTAATATAGATATATGTAAGTGTATCTAAGGAGATTCAAAATACTTTATGCAAATATATACAAGACTTCCT